>OZ029928.1:2381605-2432663 GCA_964023275.1 Norana najaformis
CGGGTACCGGGATAAAACGAAGGCTAAGGGACGGAAAGCGTTTCTCGGCTTCTCAGGCCTCCCGTCACTCGACTTCGCTCATCCAGTTCCTCTGACTGAACCCTTCTTCGAATTCCCCCAAAAATCTTCTCCTCGCTCAGTCATTCAGGAACTGACTCAACCCAGCGACTCCTCAACCCTAGGTACACCGTCCTTCTTATTCACCGTGCCCAACAGCCGATCCTACTTTCCCGCCAGCTAGATGCCTTTACAATAGGTATAGGCATACCATAGCGCATTTTGTGACTGTACCTCCGTTCTTCAAAAGGCAAAAATCAGAATTTTGCATTTTAAGCACACAAAATGCCATAACATACTCCCACATTAACCAAACCATATTTGGCAATCAACAAACGAAACTCATAAACTCATTTCAAAACTGGTTCGATCAAAAAATCTTAAAGTTCCAGCACTAAACACACAATAACACTAAATGAAACCAACTTTGAAATGGGCTACTCTTGGCCATCGTAAATTTAAACACACACCATCCATCTAGAACCAAAAATAACCAACTAGCGTTCTGAAAGCAATATCAATTCATGTTTAGAACTTTAACAACTGTATATATATATATATACAGGCGGCGCTGGAAGAGTTGAACTTCGGTTTTCTTCTCAGATTGTGGGCCGTTAAATGTGAAATCACTATAACAACTTGACTTAAAACTTAATCAGACTTCTGATGCTACCAAGCAATAATTCAATTTTATTGAGCATCAATTCTAACTTTTGATCTAGAAATTGTATAATAACAATTGAGATCTAAATGCTAATTAACTCGGTGTTAGAAATGATTAGTAAGTTAATGACTGCTTTGCTTAATTTTACTCGTGGATACAATTACAGTGTGGAATATGTAAGATTTAATATAACAACAATGTGGTTGAATGTTTTAATACTAATACTTAAAAATTTGAGCATATACATTTACCTTCTGTACTTAAACATTTGCATTGGCTTCCGGTTGAGAAGAGAATTCAGTTCATGATTCTTCTTATAGGGAGGGCCTCGATAGCCGGCTCAATCCAGCCACTCTGGTTTCTTTGAAATATCGAAATTCAACCCGACTTATCCAATCGTTTACAATTTTGACTGCGATTTTGACTTAGGGTAAATGCGATTTTGACTTGGCGTAACCATCGACTGATGCTTTGGATATTATGATAACGGGTTATAGAAGTCTTTAGATTATATTAGATTAATGAGGAACACTGCATTTTGATGTAAGAGGCAAACGCCCAAACTTCACATACTGTACTGGATTGCTACCAAATTCATTTTGACTGAGCTCCTGTAAATAAGATGGTTTTAGCGAATTAGCTCCCTTGGGCCACTGTAAAAATCAGAGTTTACAATTACAATACGAATACAAACAGGACAGGAGTTTTAAAATCAATCGGCAAAGGACAGAAATATCAAAAATCCAACTGCTTGCATTACATTACATGCAGCATTTTCATGATTTTTTGCTTTATAGATTTGACCATTCTTTACAAAATCGTGTGTAGTTAGTACCACTTATGCTCACCAGGTGGCATATCTTGCGATATGCAACACCGAGTACCACTGAGGTCACTTTGACCCAAAATTAAAATGCTAAATACGAACCATATTAGTAGTATAGAAAGGCCGGTTCTGGCGCATTTTTAAAATGAACCAATACTCTAGGTTGTGTCTGAACCTATAGGTTCCTCTTCAAAAATAATCACGTGATGACGTCATCGAAACTACGGGAATTCCCCAAATCTAAAAATAGATCCTGCACACAACCATATTATAGGTTCGTCGAAACTACTGGTTCTCTCCCACCTACGTTAACGTTCGGGAATTTCCATGTATGGGTATCTTTAAAAAAATTGTTTATAATGTCAATAGGCTCTCGTTGTTGACCCAGGAATTAAACGATTCTGGATAACCGAGCCATTTTACGAGAGTCTTATTACCTCGTCTTTTAATTATCTTTTCGATTCTGTAAATTTCTTGGTCAGTTTTTTGTAGTTCTTGTTCGTAAAATGTACCTTTTATTTCTTCGCCGTTATAATCGGTTATTTTATACGTTGGAGGATCCGTGTATTGTACTCCCGATATAGTAAATACTTCTTCGGTCGATCTTGGCGTAAACCCTTTTTCGAATGTTTTCTTCTTTTTCGTAATTCTTACTTTATCACCGATCGAGAGTCTCGGAGTCGCACGCTCGTTAAAAGCGGCTGGGTATAAATTTATCCATACTTTACTTTTGTTTTCTTTTTCACTAGCTTCTATCGGGGTCATTTTAATAGACCTATGCTTAACGTAATTGTAGCGATCTACCATATCGTTTAAAACATCGATATATTTTCTGGTAGAATTAGCTGAAAAATACTTGTACATCTTTTCCTTCATCGTTCTATTCCATCGTTCGATAACGCAAGATTTTTCTTCATTTTCAGTCGAATACGGGTTGATTCCTAAATTTTTCACGTGTTTGTTACAGAATTCCGTCCCTTTATCGACCCAAAGTTTCTCGGGTTAGTAGATGTAAAACCCGGTTTCTCGGACACGCACGCGCACGAACCAAAACTCTAGGTTCAACCTTGAACCTATTGGGGTGTGGGACACGCACGCGCACGAACCAAAACTCTAGGTTCAACCCTGAACCTATAGGTTCCTCGCCAAAAATGAACCACATGATGACGTCATCGAAACCTACACGAAATCCTAAACATAAAAAATAGATCACGCGCACGCAACCATGTTATAGGTTCATCGAAACTATTAGAAATCCACAAAACTAAAAAAAAATATTTTTCACATTTTGGTATAAAGAAAAAAAAATTTGCTATAATAAAATGGAATACAGTACGAAAACAGTACGCGAATTACGAGATATGGCGAAACAGCGCGGACTGAAAGGCTATTACAAGTTGCGAAAAAAGGAGTTGATCGAAGCTATTAACACGGGAAATAACACCACAGAGAGTGTGAAGCATAATTTACCCGATGTCCCAGTCCCTGAAATAGGTGCGACAACGCTTACGTCTTTACCAGTTTCGTATGTTAAGAAAGTTTTTAACAAGATTAAATCAACGATTAATACTTCCACCAAAGATATTGCTGATTGGATTAAAAGTTACATACCTGAAGAACCAAAAAGAATCGTGTATGAAAAGTTAGAAGCATTGAAAACAAAAGTAAATTCCTTTTTCAGTAAACTTTATAAAAAGAATAAGTACGAAATCCGAGAGACCGCTACTGCAATAAAAGGATTTGCTAAACAATACACAATCGATGGGACTGATGGAATAGATGCTGTGTCTTTTCTTAGTAAAGTTGAACCACAGGTAATTAATCTGTTTACTAGTAACCGACAAACAAAGATTAATCTGGTTCTTACTTGTACTATGGAGCGTGTCGACATGAAATCTGGTGTGGCGACCTATAGCGATATTCCATTCGTGACGAAAACTGAAGTTAATTTAGATACTACCGATGCGAGTGAGGTGTATAGTAATATGAAAGATAAGATGTTGGAGTCTATGGCTACTTTCCAGATGAGAGGAAGTAATTGGAGATTTAAGACTGTTGTGAAGTTAGATATTAATACAGCTGTTTATAAACCACTAAAAGGTAATTCATACATTCCATTACCGAAAGAACTATCTAGCAAAAAGGCTATTATCAATATGAAGAACGAAGACGATGAGTGTTTTAAATGGTGTATTGCTAGAGCTTTACATCCTGTTGATAAACATCCTGAACGAATAAACGAATTACTACGAACGCAATCTGAAAATCTTAATTGGTCTGAAATTAATTTTCCCGTTTCGTTAAAAGACATCTATATATTCGAGAAAAATAATAATCTAAGCGTTAATGTTTTCGGCTACGAAAGATTTGTATATCCGTTAAGAATATCTAATCGAAACGGATCCACCGATGCCACACCTATCGATTTACTACTGATTGCGGATGATAACACGCGACATTATTGTTTGATTAAAAGTCTTAGCAGATTATTATCTTCTCAAACGAGTAAAGCAAAAACCCCCATGCATTATTGTCGACGTTGTCTTAATGGATTTGAAAGGGAAGAAGCTCTCGTTAAGCATACGGAGCACTGTAGCAACCACGGTGTAGCGAGAGTGGAGATGCCAAAGCATGGTACTGTGTTACAATTTGAAAACTATTGTAGATCGATGAGAGTCCCGTTCATCGTGTACGCGGATTTCGAATCTTTTGTAAAACCGATCGATACATGCCAACCCAATCCTAACGTGTCTTACACCAATCAGTACCAAAAGCATACACCTAGTTCGTTTTGCTATCACATCAAATGTTTCGATGACGAACTTTATTCTCAAAAACTGGTAAAGTTTACAGCGAAAACCGACGAAGACGACGTTGCTCAAATATTTATAGATACGCTTGAAGAAAATATAAAAAACATATATCAGAGTTTTGATTTTCAAAAGAAGATGATATTTACCGAAGATGATAAGAAGAGTTATAACGAAGCTAGTACATGTCATATATGTTGTAAAGAGTTAAATAACGATAAAGTTAGAGACCACTGCCATTTTACTGGTAAGTTTAGAGGAGCTGCTCATAATGAATGTAATCTAAACTACAAAGAGCCAAAGTTTTTCCCGGTAGTGTTTCATAATCTTTCCGGATACGACAGTCATCTATTTATAAAGAAACTGCGTGGCGAAAACGGTGAGAAGATCAATTGTATTCCCAACAACGAAGAAAAGTACGTGTCGTTTAGCAGAGAGGTTATTGTTGATAAGTTTTTGAAGGATGGTAAGGAAATACTCGTTAAAAGAGAACTACGTTTTATCGACAGTTTTAAATTCATGGCTTCGAGTCTCGAAGCGTTGTCGAAGAATCTAAGTAAAGACCAATGTAAAAATCTTAACGCGAATTACTCCGGTGTACAGCTCGATCTTTTACTAAGAAAAGGAGTTTATCCGTACGATTACGTTGATTGCGTTGAAAAACTGAACGAGACTAAACTACCTCCGAAGGATGCTTTCTATTCGAGACTAAACGATACCGATATTAGCGATGAACAATACGAACACGCGCAAACGGTATGGAAAGAGTTTGGGTGTAAGACCTTGAGAGATTACCACGACTTGTACAACGAATCCGATGTTTTACTGCTAGCCGATGTTTTCGAGAATTTTAGAGACGTGTGCGTGAGTAACTACGGACTAGACCCCGCGTGGTATTACACATCACCCGGTCTAGCTTGGGATGCCGCATTGAAGTTAACCGGAGTAGAATTAGAATTGTTAAGCGATTACGATATGCTTCTAATGATTAAGAACGGTACGAGAGGAGGAGTCAGTACAATTTCGAATCGTTACGCGAGAGCGAACAATAAATATATGAGAGCATTCGATAGTTCGAAGGAGTCTAAATTCATCGCTTATCTGGACGCTAATAATTTGTATGGATGGGCTATGAGCCAATTACTACCGACTCGTGGATTTAGATGGATGGAAAAAGACGAGTTGGATAATTGGAAAAGTCTTACCGATGAAGGATCCTTAGGATGTATACTAGAAGTAGACTTGGAATATCCTAACGAATTACACGATCTTCACAACGATTATCCTTTAGCACCCGAAAATGTAAAACCCGGCACGAGTGTAGTATCAAAACTAATTCCAAATTTAAACGATAAAAAGAATTATGTACTACATTACGAAAATTTAAAACTGTACGAAAGTCTTGGATTGAAGGTTGTGAGAATTCATAGAGGGATATTATTCGAACAAAGTACTTGGTTGAAAGAGTACATCGATTTGAACACGCGATTACGAACGAGTGCAACTAATGATTTTGAGAAGGACTTTTTCAAACTGATGAACAACAGCGTGTTCGGGAAGACGATGGAGAACATAGAAAACAGAGTCGATGTAAGATTGGTATGCGATGAAAAGCAGGCGATTAAACTAGCTGCGAAACCTAATTACGATAGTCGAACTATTTTTGACGAGAATTTGATCGCAATCCACATGAGAAAAACGAGGGTGTATTACAATAAACCGGTATATCTAGGTATGTGTATACTAGACTTGAGTAAAACTTTAGTGTACGACTTTCATTACAATTACGTGAAGACGAAATACGGAGATAGAGTTAAATTATTATTTACCGACACCGATTCGTTAGCGTATGAAATAAAGACTGACGACTTTTACGCTGATATTGCTCCAGATATACGAGATAGATTCGACACGAGCGAGTATTCAAAAGATCATCCATCCGGCATCGAAGTTGGAATTAACAAGAAAGTTATCGGTATGTTTAAAGACGAAGCTGGAGGAAAACAAATCGAAGAGTTTGTAGGATTGAGAGCTAAATTGTACTCGTATAGAATGGATGGTGAGGAATACAAGAAATGTAAAGGTGTTAAGAAGTGCGTTGTTAAGAAACGGATTACTCACGACGATTACAAAGACTGTTTGTTTACTAAAAGAGAACGATTTCGAAAAATGAACGTTATCAGGTCGTATAAACACGATTTATTCACCGAAGAGGTTAATAAAGTCGCATTATCCGCAGAGGATGATAAACGAGTAATGACGATAGATGGAATTCACACATTAGCTTACGGTCATTATTCCTTGAAAGGTTAACTCCGTTTAGCATATATATTTAAAACTAATATTAAAAAAAAATGAGTTGTTACGGATTCGTTAAAGAAATAAATGTATGCGGTGTTGTATTACCAAACGTTCCTTTGTCTAATATACAATTTCTCGATGCGGTAAAAAAGATTAACATCCCTAATTTCAGTGGAGTGTACCTACGAGATCAATTACCTAAAAGACCGAGAACGAATGAATGTGGTATTCTCAACTTTGATGATTCTAAAGGAAAGGGGACGCATTGGGTAGTTTGGATGAAGAATGGTACGAAAAAACATTATTTCGATAGTTACGGTCTCCCTCCACCTAACGAGCTGTTAGAATATTTACGCAGTCCTGTGTATTACAACAGCGAACGAATACAACCTAATAATGAAGTGTTTTGCGGTCATTTATGTTTATACGTGTTGAAGAAGATGGTTGGTGATGGTGTAGACTTTCAAGAAGTTATCAACGATTTACATTAAATATAAAAGTTAATATATATAAAATGCCTGTCGATAAATTTGGACATACCGATGTAGGAGTTTCGCAAAGAGTAATTTCTGGTGGTGTTACTCTATCTCAAATAAACGATAATTTTCTTCGTACTGATGGAACTAACGTCGCGATCGAAAATTTAAATTTGAATTCTCATAAACTGATTAACGTATCAGACCCTACTGATTTACAAGATGCCGCTACTAAAAATTATGTGGATGCGAATAAACTTTCGAGGAACGGAGATACTATAAATGGTGATCTTTTACTTTCTTCTTCGGATGATCCATCTATACCTAGGAGACTCGGATGCGTTAATATTCGAGAAGGTCAACGTTTTATTCTTCATCTCGGTAATACTGGAAATAAGATTTATTATGGTGACGATAGTAGTGTACCTAAAGATGAAAGAAATATCGTAATGATACAAACTACTATTGGGGTTCACGTTCGAGTAAATAATGTAGTCGCTATCGAAATCGTGAAAACTGGTCGAGATAATTCGAGAATTAACGTATACAAAGACATTTACATGTATGGCGCTCGTATTACTGGTCTTCCTGAACCTACTAGCGATGGTAATGCGGCTACGAAAAAATACGTAGATACCGCCATATTAGGTCCTACATTTTCTGCAACGAATGGTTATGATGATATACGGTCGATACAATCGGTAACTGCCAACGTTTTCGCTAAAGTTTTATTTTCGGTAGTAACATTCGACACCGATTCATGTTTTAGTACAGAATTAAGTCGTTTCACTCCGAGTAAATCTGGATACTACATCGTTTCGGCGTATGTAGAGTTTCGAACAGCTTCTACTACGAGTTATGGTAACGTTCATCTATACAAAAACGGGACGTCTTACATACAGATCTGTGGTGGTGGAGGTACGGGTGCGTCGTATAATAATTCAACGGGTAATACTATAGTTAGATTAAATAGTACCGATTACCTCGAAATATATGCTGTTTCGAATATCGATACGAATATAGAAGGTAGAAGCTTTTCTGCCGCATATTTACGACCGCTCGAATAATTTAAAAATTTATAGGGAAAAGTTTCATTACCTATACATAGGTGTGTGGTAATGAAACTATTTGTGAACTTACACGGCTTCTTTTTCTTCTTCCTTCGCGTTACTCGTAGATGGTATGTCCGCTATTTTTATTTTATATCGTTTTCGCCATGTTTTCCCATCCCTTTCTCTAATTATGTTTGGGTTTACGTTGTACGCCTTTGCACACGCGTATATCGATTTATACGTTTTCGTTTCTTTAGTTTCGTCGTCGTACACGTTTACGCATCTAGGATTTGTTTGAATAGTTTGAAGCCATAAATATTTCTCGGGATTTTCTTTCACTTTTACCGTCTTATCCACGCAGTCTTCGGGTAAAATCCCTCGCTCGATGAGAACTTTGATTTTTTGAGGTATGTTCATGCGAGAAGTTCCTTTAATTTTATGTTCGTTAATTAATTCTCGTAATTCGAGTAGAGTATACATTCTTGTTTTTTTATTATAAGGAAATTTTCTTAAACTCAAACTCTATATTTCCTAAACCAGTTCTATAAACTTAATTAGTTATTACAGTCATTTTCTCACCATCGCTTTGAAGTTTTACCAATCTATCCGAAATCACGACCGCAAACGCTTGTGTATCGGCTGGTACTGCAGCTGCGAAAAATGCTTTGATACTAATATCTACACTCGATGCTTTTATCCTCTCGGATTGCTTACTCACATCGATCACCACGATCGGGAATAAATCTTTAAAATCTTGCGGTGTAATATTGCAATGCGCGATTAAGTCGGTCGTGCCGTAGAATTGTTCGTTAAACGTTGCAGCGTCATGATATAACCGCCCAAAAACTTGATCGGGAAACGATAGGTCGTAATCTGCAGCGGGATATCTTTCCGAAGTCACCATCGCGTACACGTGTTTAAGATTGCAATGGTCGAAAATCGATGGATTAGCGGTTTGTTCACCACTACGTCCTGTTTGGAAACCTACTATTATATATCTAGGTCTGTCGGAAGCGGCTTTAACACCTAATCTCCAGTTAAACGTAGTCGTTTGAGGGACTGATATAGTATCGCATTGACGAGCTCGATACGCGATGGGTACGGTGACTTTTGATTCTATAGTTTTATACAACTGCATTCTTTCAGTATCAGCTGGAATCACGTGTGGCATAAACCAAGCAATTTTGTTGAGCGTGACCTTTCCAGCAGCTTGATCTACTGCATTATCTCTATAAATAGCGTCGTCGTCGGCTTTACGAACTAGCGTTAAAGTATGTTTCACACCGTAGATTACCTTATCGTAATCATCACAGAATCCAAAAATGTGTTTTAGAGGCACGACGAAACTGAATTTACCTTTTGTATCTGGTTTCCTGATAAGATACGCCTGTCTAACAGCGAATCCAGTATTATCAGCAATAACAGCCGTATTCGTAGTATCTTTATACCACAATTGATTAAGACCTTGAGATTTCGTGAAACCGTCTGGGTATCTTAACAAACCTAACATCGTAGTAGCTTGTCCTGGACTGTATATCGTCTCGATATCTTGGTTCGCTAAAGAATATGAAATTTGGCTGAAAAGATGCATCAACCCGTTATTCGTCAACGTCACTGCATCAGCATTAACATAAGCGGTTCCATCTGCTTTGGTTAGTCTTCCTTCGAATAGTAGATAAGACTCTGATGGATGAGCGTATATATCTTGAGTTATTACGTCTATACGAATTTGACCCGGTGTATTATAATTCGTTCTAGCGGCTGGTTCATACTCGTAGAATTCGTAACGTTCGATACTCTCATCTATTAGCGGTTCTTCAGTAAATCTTAAAATATCGGATTGCATTTTTTTTAATAAGCGAGGATATTTTTTTTAAATGACTTTCATTCCACCACCATTTATCATGTGTACTTTCGTTCCACTTCCATTTATCGCGCGTACTAAATCTTGAATTTTAATGGGAGTTCCAGAGCCGTCGATTAATTTATTTATATTCGTATCTTCTTCACAAATTAACTTATTTAGAATGTCTTTAGATTTTTGTGTAAGTAATACATTAGGTTGAGACGACGACTCGGTCAGTTTCATTAAAGCTTCCTGATTTTTCGGTGTTAACATTTTAACTGCCGCTTTTTCCACTAATTTCTTACCAGCATCGATAGCCACATTCTTCCCAACATCGAGAGCCTTTTTTCCAATCTCTTTCGCGACATCTTTACCAACACTTAGAGCCGTCGACCCTAATTGTCTAGCGACGTTCGACGCGAGCAGTTTCGTGAAAAATCCAGAAACCGTATCGAGTATCCCAGATCCACCGATAACGTGTACTTGCTTATACCTTCGTTTAGTAATAACGAGCATTTTTATATTCGTAACATTAGTTTTTTATATAGTTGTTTATCTATCGCTCCTCGTCTCAATAACGCATCGCATATAGCAACGATTTCGTTTCTTACACCCGTGTTTCCCGCTTTGAAACTATCCATTCGTAACATCAGATCTTCCACCAAGTCGTTAGGATTTTCTGGAATGGTAATTACGTGCTGCATCCCCACTCCTTCACCTGTTGTTGGTTTTTTTCTTTCAACCCACGCTTCCCATATCGGCTTTATAATTTCTTTATATTTTCCGCTTCTATTCGATTTAGGTTTTCTCGGATTGTCTGGGTGACTCATAGCATTCGTTTCAATCAGAATCTCGGCGTATGTATCTAAATCGCTATTCCTGAGTATCGTTTTGTTCGGTTTGGCCATAGTCAATAATTCCCAAAGTCCCATAGTTCCATCGTACGTCTTATCTCCAACCGTTATATCGTCTCCTTGTATCGAAATGGGACTGTCACCTATACGGAATTGTCCGTCTTTAGATTTTATTCCAAACGTCGTGTCTACAACCTTTTTATTCGACGCGTATTCTTTTAAGTATTTGGTCGCCATATCTCCTAGTTCTAAGGTTCTAACATCCTCAACTGGATCCGTATACGCCTCTATAGAAGGGTGTTGTGGAAATTGAACGGCTTTTAATGAGGAAATAGATGCGGGAAGCGCTTTTAACGCGTTGGTTGTTGATAGGGCGCTTTCTTTTATATCGGATAACAAAGCGCTTTGGTCTTTCGAAACTGCCGATTGCGAGTCGACGATTGGTTTGTAGAACTTCGTTAAATCTCGTTGTAGACTTATATCACCTAATTTTTCTGATAAAAAGTCTCCTCGAATCCTTTTCTTCATCTTAAGAAACTCATCAACGATAAAGTCTCTTTTTACAGGATCGGAAATTTTTAGAAACGACATGTTTTTAACATAGTAGTATAATGTTTTAACACGTTTTTACGTTTTTACGTTTTTACGTTTTTACGTCTGGCTTTTCTGAAAACATATTTCTGAAAGATTGTATCGCGTCTTCTCTTCCACGATCGATTAAGGATTTCTCGGTCTCTTCATCTATAGCGACTTTACTTTTCTTTCGAATTTCTTCTTTCATATCGCTAAATTTCTCCTTCTCGTTTAGTATTAATTTAATTTCCTCGTCCGAAATGTTATCGTCTTCGAGAGCTTTCGAAACGTAATCGCTTATCGTGTTGAGTTTTGCTTCCGCTAACGTTTTAATGTTTTCGTGCTTCACTGCTTTCAACGAGAGTTTTTTATTAACGAAACCACCAATGAAACTTATCGTCCCTAATCCTATCGCTACTCCAACCAAAGCGATAGATGTGGGTACCGCGACTATGGTAGATAGGAGTGAGATTCCCGTTGCTCCCACTCCCATAGTGATAACTTTTAACAAGATATCTATTGTCGAGATTATTTCCGCACTTCTACGATACTTTTTACTTAACTTATCTCTTTTCCCACGTTCTTGTTCGATCTCTTTTCGTATTTCGCTAATTTCTCGAAGACGAAACGTTTGTGCGGTTCCATCGACTTCATTTATTCCTTGATTTACAACAGCTTCCATCTTTTTTTATAATACTACGGTTTTTTTAAAATTTAATTACGCGTTATAATTTATATAGCATAACGAATCTCCCTCGTTTACGGTAACTAATGAATCGGAATTGTTTTGAACAGTAATCACGATATCTTCTACGTCTTCGGAAATCGCCCCATCTTGTAGACTACACATTTCTTTTTTAATCTTTTGACGAAGAGAGACGAAACATATACCACGAGTCATCGAAACACCGAATGCTAATTCCAGTGTAAACGACGCTCTAGGTTGAATCGTAATCATCTCTTGAGCGAATATTTCATATCTCCATCCTCCTCGTTGTCTTATAGGAGCGTGAGTAACTTCTTCCTTCGGTAACCATTTTACCGTATTCGGTGGAGTTATAACGACACTACTTTGTGGAGTTCTTTTTGTTATGAATTTATGAATCGGTCCTCGATACGACATTTTATTTATACGGTAATTTTTAAATATTCTACAAAATCATTCCGAGGATTGGTATATTTTTAAATGGTGAATTCGGTCCTAGTAATAACCCACGACCATCCACGTATCCCGATCCCTGTGTTTTCATATACAATCCATTCCCAGTTACCGTATTTCCTTTATTCCAAGGCGCGAGATATAAACCATTACCTCTCGGTTCCACTTTAAAAGCTTTATCTCCTTTTTTAACGTACAATACTCCCGAACCGCTAATTTTATCTATTATTTTCGTGGTAGCTGCAGATCCTAACCCACTCAAAGCGCCTTGAAACAGACTAGGTAGGAGAAATTTACCTGCTGTAGCTAGAAATGGTAGAATTGCACCTATAAAACCACCTTTAATTTTCGAATTATGCTCCAATTGCGTTTTACTCATCTTGATCGTTGTTCCTTTTCCGTCTTGGTACGCTTTAGTCATCCTGTTAATTTGCGCTCGTGTAAGAGCCAACTCGTGTTCTCCGGATAGATCGTTGAAAGACAGTCTGATATCTACTCCAGTTCCAACTTGAATAGCTCGTTTAATTTTATCTAACTGCCCTTCAGAAACGTTAACTTTTACATTTGTGTATCGACTCATTTTACATATAACTAAAAACTTTTAACGTATTTTTCTCATGATTTTTACGCTTCTCTGATATGAAACTTTATCGATAATTCTTCTCCTCTAAGATTAAGTAATTTTCCTTTTTGGTCCGTAAGCTTCGTTTCCATCGTTGAAATCGTAGACGTCGTAAGAGGAAGATATATTAAATTCTTAGGCGCTTCGATAATCTTATATCCCGGTCCTACATTCGGGAAAAAGGAATATATCACGTTTGCCGTTGTTCCATTAGAGTACGAACCTCCGATTATATCGCTCGTCACTCTCAAACTACTCACGTTAATTATATCTACTAAATTTTCCGATTCGTTATACCCGGATGAATATACTCGGCTATTGAACCCTAGAGTAGCGCCAATAGAGTTTTCAGGCGTAAAATCAACCTTAAAATTAGGAGCGATATTTAAAACCGCCTTTAACGTGTTGTTGTTCGGTTCGAGAGATATATAAGACGTCTCACCTTCTGGTTCGGAATGGCCGTTCTCTTTCATAATTCTCTGTACGTATTCGTTCATATCAGTGATTTCGTAACTACCTTCCGGTATTACTATATCATGCCACATCGTGCCACCATCGGGAGAATATCTAAAGTTGTTATTTGTAGGGTTAATATTCGGAATAGAGTTATACGTTTCGAGTCCGACTAAAGCCATTTCATACGTCTTGTTTCTATCCAACTCGATTACAGGGGCAAAATTTACTCTAATTCTGGTGCTCTTCTCGTTCAACAAAATGTAAAATGACGCTTTAGGTTCCGTGTTGCGTGCAGTCTTTTCCATAGCGTTTATCATCTTTTCCGTTTGTGAGTCCATCTTTTTTTTATTAACAAAGGAATTTTTAAGTGTCGTCGTTTGTAATTTCAGGTCGCATCGGAATATAAAATGTATCCAACCCCGATCGGTATTTGCCATTATCCTTTTTGCTACTTAAATCTATTACAACGAATCCGTGTGGTTGTTTCCAAGCCGTTTCGCATAGACTACGAAATTCCTCTTTATCCATATCCGTACTCACGTGATCGTTATAGATATGATTAACATTTTTCATATCTTGAGGAAATAAACAAATAAAGTTTGCGTTCTCCCTGATAGTTTGTCTAGGTAATTTGAAGTAATTTTGCGCGAGGTAAAAACAATCTACGTTACTATGTCTTCCTCTGATGTAATACGTTTCGCATTTGTTTTGCTTTTCTAACTGTAAATCATCGAAAATCATCAGGTTTTTCTTCTCCCTGCTTAAGTCTCTCGGGTCCGGTACGTCATTCGCGGTTTCAAAGAACTTGCAACAGATGTCGGATTTCTCGCCCGTCATTTTAGCGGTTTCCTCAACGACTAATACAGGTGATACGTTAAGTTTCATAACCTCATCTTTAAACCGAATAAATTGAGGATCGTTTCTTTCGGTAGTTTTTCTTCGAATGCTTTCTTAAGAATTTTATACTCTGGTTGAAACAGAGATTTACCGAATAGTTGCACGTTGTTATAATCCAGCCACCCCGGTCTTAAAAGTAAATTCAGTAGTAGAGTCGTCTTACCACACCCCGACTTTCCAACAATCACCCCTCTTATACTCTTCGGTAATAGAGGTTTATTCGATCTTTTCGATAGCGAGTCATTCCACGATAAATCTTTTACTTCCATCGTTTTTTAATATAAATCTTTTTGTATTAAAATAAAAGAGTTATTATGTATTGCGTAAAATGTAAAAAACGTACTGAAACTAAAGATGCTCGGAATGTCGTTAGCAAAAACGGAAGACCTATGCTTAGAGGCGTGTGCGTCGACTGCGGCACTACTAAAACGCAGTTCGTAAAAATGAACGAAAAAGGAAAGGACTTCGCTACCGGTGGTGATATGGTCAACTCTTTGAACGCATTTACTAGTAAAATTAAACTACCATGGGCTAGATATCCGGGTGAAATGCATCTTCCAGGAATGAATTTTGCAGGTCCTGGAACGAGATTAGATTTAAGATTGAACCCCGATAGTACCCCTAAGGAAGATTCCAAACCTATTGACAGAGTTGATAAGGCGGCGTATCGTCACGATTTAGCTTACGCCGCGTATCCAGATACTGGAAATAGAAACGTTGCCGATAAAATTATGATAAACGAAATAAGCGGTATAACAAACCCTACTATTAGAGAGCGTTTGGAGAGAGCCTTTATAAAACCTATACTCAACGCAAAAGTAAATTTTGGTCTTGGGGTTCCAGCATCTTCGGCTTCAAAAAACTTCGAGCGACTATTAAAAAAAACGTCAAAGATAAAAACGATGTAAAATGGACGGATGAACTCGCAGAAGAACTACATAAACCCGTAATAAAACATTTTCGAAAAAGAAGAGTTTACGTTAGAGACATCGATGAAATATGGGCAGCCGACTTAATCGATATGCAGGCATACGCGAAAGACAACGATGGTATTAAATATCTGTTAAGCGTTATCGATATTTTTTCTAAATACGGCTGGATCGTTCCAATAAAAAACAAGAACGGTGAATCGGTAGCAACCGCTTTCGAGAAAATATTTAAAAGTAGTGGTAGGAAACCCGAGAAACTTTGGGTCGATAAGGGGAAGGAATTCTATAATAAACACGTGAAAAATTTAGGAATAGACTTGTATTCAACCGAAAATGAAGAAAAATCTTGCGTTATCGAACGATGGAATAGAACGATGAAGGAAAAGATGTACAAGTATTTTTCGGCTAATTCTACCAGAAAATATATCGATGTTTTAAACGATATGGTAGTTCACTACAATAACACTAAACATAGTTCTATAAAAATGACCCCGATAGAAGCTAGTGAAAAAGCAAACAAAAGTAAAGTATGGTTAAATTTATACCCAGCCACTTTTAACGAACGTGCGTCTCCGAAACTCTCGGTCGGTGATAAAGTAAGAATTACGAAAAAGAAGAAAACATTCGAAAAAGGGTTTATACCAAGATGGACTGAAGAAGTATTTACTATATCGGGAGTACAGTACACAGATCCTCCAACGTATAAAATAACCGATTATAACGATGAAGAAATAATTGGTACATTTTACGAACTAGAACTACAAAAAACTAACCAGGAAATTTATAGAATCGAAAAGATAATTAAAAGACGTGGTAATAAGTCTCTCGTAAAATGGCACGGTTATCCAGAATCGTTTAACTCGTGGGTCGATAATGAGAGCATATTGTCATTATAAACCCTACAATACTGATGGGTAAAAGCTGTAAGGTTGAAGATGAAAGAAAATGGTTGAAATGATAAAATTACGAGAGTTTAACATCTTACTTATTAAAATTAAATTATATAAAGATTTCTTGATAATATAAAATACGAGAATACGAAATGAATTCCATTATTAATTTGAACACAGAAACTGTTGAAACTCCCATGTGGACCAACATCACACCTATATCTGGGCCTATGGCACAGACAAATTCATACCTAACTCTCGCTTCTAATAATATAAAGGTTATGTCTCATTTTATTTCCGAAGTGAAAGACGCTTGTGGTGAATTCGTAACCGAGGTTTTCGACTTGGTTGGAGACGCTTCTGACGAGTGTGAATATAGTGATAGTGAATGTAGTGATAGCGATAGCGAATACAGTGAATGTAGTGATAGTGAATGTAGTGATTGTAGGATGTGTTATAAGAACGAAGAGACTAAAGCATTGATTTCACCTGAGGATTCGGAAGAGTTGGAGGATTTCAACAGTGAACTTACTAAAAAGATAGTCGCTAACGAATTCGAAACTATCATTTGCGATCTTAAGAACAAGATCAATAACTTGGAAACGAAGTATTTCACGGCGAAAGAGGCGTTTCGTGAACGTATGAGTAAAGAACTCGAGATATTTGTGATTACAAACTTCGATACCAAGGCAGAAATGTAAATGAGTAGGATGATATGATATTCATGACTTTATTCTATAACTGCGGTGGTAGTTATAGAATATAAATAGTTGTATTCATGTGATGAGTTAATATAGGTGGGTTAGAACCAATAGTTTCGATGAACCTATAACATGGTTGCGTGCGCGTGATCTATTTTTTATGTTTAGGATTTCGTGTAGGTTTCGATGACGTCATCATGTGGTTCATTTTTGGCGAGGAACCTATAGGTTCAGGGTTGAACCTAGAGTTTTGGTTCGTGCGCGTGCGTGTCCCACACCCCAATAGGTTCAAGGTTGAACCTAGAGTTTTGGTTCGTGCGCGTGCGTGTCCGAGAAACCGGGTTTTACATCTACTCGGGTTTCCTACCACTACTTTTAAATATTTTCTCGAAAGCAGTTGCTACGGATTCTCCGTTCTTATTTTTTAATGGAACGATCCAACCGTATTTAGAAAAAATATCGATAACGCTTAACAGATATTTAATACCATCGTTGTCTTTCGCGTATGCCTGCATATCGATTAAGTCGGCTGCCCAGATTTCATCGATGTCTCTAACGTAAACTCTTCTTTTTCGAAAATGTTTTATTACGGGTTTATGTAGTTCTTCTGCGAGTTCATCTGTCCATTTTACAACATCTTTATCTTCGACGTTTTTTTTAATAGTCGTTCGAAGTTTTTTGAAGTCGATGGGACCCCAAGACCAAAATTCACTTTTGCATTGAGTATAGGTTTTATAAAGGCTCTTTCCAAACGCTCTCTAATAGTAGGATTCGTTATACCGCTTATTTCGTTTATCATAACTTAATCGGCAACGTTTCTATTTCCGGTATCTGGATACGCCGCGTAAGCTAAGTCGTGACGATACGCCGCCTTATCGACTCTGTCAATAGGTTTTGAATCTTCCTTGGGGGTACTATCAGGATTCAATCTTAAATCTAATCTCGTACCAGGGCCTGCAAAATTCATTCCTGGAAGATGTATTTCACCCGGATATTTAGCCCATGGTAGTTTAATTTTACTAGTAAGCGTATTCAAAGAGTTGATCAAATCACCACCGTTAGCGAGGGCTTTTCCTTTTTCGTTCATTTTTACGAACTGCGTTTTAGTAGTGCCGCAGTCGGCGCACACGCCTCTAAGCATAGGTCTTCCGTTTTTACTAACGACATTCCGGGCATCTTTAGTTTCGGTACGTTTTTTACATTTTACGCAATACATAATAACTCTTTTTATTTTAATACAAAAGTTTTATATTAAAAAACGATGGAAGTAAAAGATTTATCGTGGAATGACTCGCTGTCGAAAAGATCGAATAACCCTCTATTACCGAAGAGTATAAGAGGAGTGATTGTTGGAAAGTCGGGATGCGGTAAGACGACTCTACTACTGAATTTACTTTTAAGACCGGGGTGGTTGGACTATAACAACGTGCAACTATTCGGTAAATCTCTGTTTCAACCGGAGTACAATATTCTTAAGAAAGCATTCGAAGAAAAATTACCTAAAGAAGCGACCCTCGGGTTGTTCGGTTTAAAAGATGAGATTATGAAACATGGTGTAACACCGGTATTAGTCGTTGAGGAAGCCGCCAAAATGACGAACGAGAAATCCGATATATACTGCAAGTTCTTTGAAACCGCGAATGACCTACCGGACCCGAGAGACTTAAGCAGGGAGAAGAAAAACCTGATGATTTTCGATGATTTACAATTAGAAAAGCAAAACAAATGCGAAACGTATTACATCAGAGGAAGACATAGTAACGTAGATTGTTTTTACCTCGCGCAAAATTACTTCAAATTACCTAGACAAACTATCAGGGAGAACGCAAACTTTATTTGTTTATTTCCTCAAGATATGAAAAATGTTAATCATATCTATAACGATCACGTGAGTACAGACATGGATAAAGAGGAATTTCGTAGTCTATGCGAGACGGCTTGGGAACAACCGCATGGATTTGTCGTAATAGATTTAAGTAGCAAAAAGGATAATGGTAAATACCGATCGGGGTTAGACACATTTTATATTCCGATGCAGCTCGAAATTACGAACGAGATACGATATACTTAAAAAATTCCTTAGTTAATTAAAAAAGATGGACTCGCATACGGAAAAGATGATAAATGCTATGGAAAAGACTGCACGCAACACGGAGCCTAAAGCGTCGTTTTACATTTTGTTGAACAAGAAGAGCACCAGAATTAGAGTAAACTTTGCCCCAATAATCGAGTTGGATAGAAACAAGACGTATGAAATGGCTTTAGTCGGACTCGAAACGTATAACTCGATTCCAAATATTAACCCTACGAATAACAACTTTTGATATATTCTCCCGATGGCGGTACGACGTGGCACGATATAGTAATACCGGAAGGTAGTTACGAAATCACGGATATGAACAAATACGTGCAGAGAATCATGAAAGAGAATGACCATTCCAATCCAGAAGGCGATGAGCCTTATATATCTCTCGAACCGAACAACAACACGTTAAAGGCAGTTTTAAATATCGCTCCTAATTTTAAGATTGATTTTACACCTGGAAACTCTATTGGCGCTACTCTAGGGTTCAACAGTCGAGTATATTCGTCCGGGTATAATGAATCGGAAAATTTAGTAGATATAATTAACGTAAGTAGTTTGAGAGTGACGAGCGATATAGTCGGGGGTTCGTACTCTAATGGAACAACGGCAAACGTGATATATTCCTTTTCCCCGAGTGTAGGGCCGGGATATAAGATTATCGAAGCACCTAAGAATTTAATATATCTTCCTCTTACGACGTTTACGATTTCATCGATGGAAACAAAGCTTACGGATCAAAAAGGAAAATTACTTAATCTTAGAGGAGAAGAATTATCGATAAAGTTTCATGTAAGAGAAGCGTAAAAAGAGAAAAACGTTAAAAGTTTTTTTAGTTATATGTAAAATGAGTCGATACACGAATGTCGGAGTTAACGTTTCAGAAGGGCAGATAGACAAAATTAAACGAGCTATTCAAGCGGGAACTGGAGTAAATATCAGACTGTCTTTCGACGATCTATCCGGGGAACACGAGTTGGCTCTTACACAACCACAAATTAATAAGATGACTAAAGCGTACCAAAACGGAAAAGGAACGACGATCAAGATGAGTAAAACGCAATTGGATCATAATTCGAAAATTAAAGGTGGTTTTATAGGCGCAATTCTGCCATTTTTAGCTACAGCGGGTAAATTTCTTCTACCTAGTCTGTTTCAAGGCGCTTTAGGCGGGCTAGGATCTGCGGCTACTGCGAAAATAATCGATAAAATTAGCGGATCGGGAGTATTGTACGTTAAAAAAGGAGATAAGGCTTTTAAAGTGGAACCCAGAGGTAATGGTTTATATCTCGCGCCTTGGAATAAAGGAAATTCGGTAACGGGGAACGGTTTGTATATGAAAACGCAGGGATCGGGGTATGTGGATGGTCGAGGGCTATTACTCGGACCGAATTCACCATTTAAAAATATACCGATCCTCGGAATGATTTTGTAGGATATTTAAAAAAATTATAATCGTATAAATAAAATGTCGTATCGAGGATATGGGATGCCGATTCATAAATTCATAACAAAAAGACCACCGCGAGATAGTAGAGTCGTTATAGTACCGCCGTGTACGGTAGAATGGTTACCGAATGAAGAAGTTACTCACGCTCCTATAAGACAACGAGGAGGTTGGCGATATGAAATATTCGCTCAAGAGACGATTACGATTCAGCCTAGAGCATCGTTTACCCTGGCATTAGCATTCGGTGTTTCGATGACTCGTGGTATGTGTTTCATCTCTCTTCGGCAGAAGATTAAAAAAGAAATGTGTAGTCTACAAGATGGGGTGATTTCTGAAGACGAAGAAGATATCGCGATTACTATCCAAAACAATTCCGATTCGGTAGTTACCATAAACGGGGGAGATTCGTTATGCTATATAAATTATAACGTATAATTATAATTATAAGGTATAATTATAATTTAAAAAATAATCCATAGTATAAAAAAAGATGGAAAAAGATAGAATAGATTAAGTCGATGGAGCCGCGCAAACGTATCGTCTTCGAGAAATTAGCGAAATACGAAAAGAGATCGAACAAGAACGTGGGAAAAGAGATGTGTTAAGTAAAAAGTACCATAGAAGTGCAGAAATAATCGCGACATTAGATATCCTGTTAAAAGTTATCACGATGGGGGCGGGAGCAACGGGAATCTCTCTCCTAGCTACCATAGTCGCGGTACCCACGTCTATCGCTTTGGTAGGAGCGGCGATAGGATTAGGGACGATAAGTTTCATCGGCAGTTTCGTTAATAAAAAACTCTCGTTGAAAGCGGAGAAGCACGAAAAAATTAAAACGTTAGCGGAAGCAAAACTCAACACGATAAACGACTATGTCTCGAAAGCTCTCGTAGACGATAACATTTCGAGCGAGGAATTCTCGTTAATACTAAACGAGAAGGAGAAATTTAACGATATGAAAGAAGAAATTCAAAAGAAAAGTAAAGCCGCTATAGACGAAGAGACCGAGAAATCGTTAATCGATCGAGGAAGAGAAGGCGCGATACAATCCTTCAGAAATATGTTCGCGAAACGTGAAACGTAAAACGCAAAACGCAAACGTGAAACGCAAACGTAAACGCAAAAACGCAAAACGTAATTAAAACATTATTTTACTATGTTAAAACATGTCGTTTCTAAAAATGTCCGATCCCGTAAAAAGAGACTTTATCGTCGACGAGTTTCTTAAAACGAAGAAAAGGATTCAACGAGACTTTTTATCAGAAAAATTAGGTGATATAGGGTTACAACGAGATTTAACGAAGTTGTACAAACCGATCGTCGACTCGCAATCGGCAGTTTCGAAAGACCAAAGCGCTTTGTTGACCGATATAAAAGAAAGCGTCTCATCGACGGCTGACGCGTTAAAAGCGCTTCCCGCATCGATTTCATCGTTAAAAGCCGTTCAATTTCCGCAATACCCTTCCATAGAGACGTATACGGATCCGGTCGAGGATATCAAAACCTTATACCTAGGAAATATAGCGACCAAATACCTAAGACAACACATGAGGAATAAAAAGGTTGCGGACACGACGTTCGGAATAAAAGATGAAGACGGACAATTCTCTATAGGCGTCAATCCGGTTACGATCCAAGGAAACGATATAACGGTTGGAGATAAGACGTACGTCGGAACTATAGGACTTTGGGAATTAATGACGATGAAAAATCCGAACAAAACGATATACGATGATAACGATTTAAAAGCATATGCCGAGATTCTGGATATAATGAATGCCATGAACCTACCGGGCAATCCAAATAAACCTATATCGTCTGGAGGTAAAAAATACATGGAAATTATAAAACCGATATGGAAGGCGAGGAAGGTTAGAAAAGGACAGAGTTCTTCAACGACGGGTGAAGGAGTGGAGGGGATGCAGCGCGTAATTACCATTCCAGAAAATCCTAATGACTTAGTGGAAGATCTGATATTACGAATGGACAGCTTCAAAGCGGGTAACACGGGTGTGAGAAACGAGATCGTTGCGATATGCGATGCGTTACTGAGACGAGGGGCGATAGATAAACAGCAATATAAAAAACTAATGTTGCTAATATAAAAATGTTGGTTGTTACTAAACGAAGGTATAAGAAAGTACACGTTATCGGTGGGGGCGGGATATTCGATACGGTTTCGGGATTTTTCAAGAAACTGTTAGCATCGACCGCCGCTAGACAATTAGGACCTATGGTATTGAGTGCCGGTAAAGATGTTGCGAGAGAGATTGGAAAAAAGGCTCTCGATGTTGGGAAGAACGTGGCTATCGATGCCGGGAAACGATTAGTGGATAAAGCGGTCGTTAAAATGTTGACGCCGAAAAATCAGGAAGCCCTAACGAAACTGGCCGAGTCGTCGTCGGCGTCTCAACCTAATGTATTACTTACGCAAAAATCTAAAGACATTCTAAATAAGTTAATTAGCGAAGGAGCCACTAACGCGGCCACGACGATGGGTACGAATATAAATAAATTAATCGACGGCTCTGGAACCGCCGTTAAAATTCAAGATTTAGTACGCGCGATAAATGGAGCTGGAACGAAAGTCGTTTAAAAAAATAATCCTCGCTTATTAAAAACATGCAATCGGATATTTTAAGATTTACGGAAGAACCGCTAATAGACGAGAGTATCGAACGTTACGCATTCTACGAGTACGAACCCGCCGCGAGAACAAATTATAACACGCCGGGCCAAATTCGTATAGACGTAATAACTCAAGATATATACGCTCATCCGGCAGAGTCTTATCTACTATTCAAAGGAAGGCTAACTAAGGCGGATGCGGCTGGAACCGCGTACGTTAATGCCGATGCAGTGGCGCTGACGAATAACGGGCTAATGCATCTTTTCAACCAAATTTCGTATTCTTTAGCGAATCAAGATATCGAGACGATATACAATCCAGGACAGGCCACCACGATGTTAGGTCTGTTAAGATATTCCGACGGTTTCGCAAAAGCCCAAGGTCTTAACCAACTGTGGTATAAAGATACTACGGATACCGCGGTTATGGCTGATAATACCGGGTTCGCAGTTAGACAGGCGTATCTTATCCAGAAACCGAACGCTAAAGGTAAATTCAGTTTCGTCGTGCCGCTAAAACACATTTTTGGATTCTGCGACGATTACGATAAGGTAATCTACGGCGTGAAACATACTTTAACGCTAGTACGTAAAGCCGACGACGACGCTATTTTCAAATCTAATGCAGCAGTTGGTGGAGTTGATGTAGTAGTTGCCGGAAAGGTTACACTCGACAAAATTGCTTGGTTTATGCCACACGTGATCCCAGCCGATACGGAAAGAATGCAATTGTATAAAACTATCGAATCGAAAGTCTCCGTGCCCATCGCGTATCGAGCTCGTCAGTGCGATACTATATCAGTCGCCCAAACGACTACGTTTAACTGGAGATTAGGCGTTAAAACCGCTACCGACAGACCTAGATATATAATACTAGGTTTCCAGACCGGACGTAGCGGCGAACAAAACTCTAATCCATCGATTTTCGACCATTGCAATCTTAAAAACGTGTACGCGATGGTGACTTCGGAAAGATACCCCGCCACCGACTACGACCTATCATTTCCCGATCAAGATTTCGGGCGGTTATATCGAGACGCGCAACGTTTAACGAACAATTCTACGGCACGACAGAACTAATCGCGCAATGCAATATTACACCGCAAGATTTTAAAGATTTATACCCAATCGTGGTAATCGATGTAAGTAAGCAATCCGAGAGGATAAAAGCATCGAGTGTAGATATTAGTATTAAAGCATTTTTTGCCGCTGCAGTACCCGCCGAAACACAAGCGTTCGCGGCCGTGATTTCGGATAGATTGGTAAAACTTCAAAGCAACGGTGAGAAAATGTCTGTAATAACTCATTGAGTCATTATACAAATTGAGTTTCGGTTAAAGAAAATAATTTCCTTATAATAAAAAAGAATGTATAGTCTTCCCGGATTACGAGAATTAATTAAAGAACATAAGATTAAAGGGACTTCTTTCATGAACAAGCCCCAAAAAATCGAAGTTCTCATCGAGCATGGGGTTTTACCCGAAGATTACGCGTATAAGCCGTTAAAAGCGGAAGAAATTCCCGAGAAATATTTAAGACTTAAAACTATTCGCGTAAATCCTAGACGCGTAAGCGTGTACGACAACGGAACTAACGAAACGAAAACGTATAAATCGTTATACGCGTGTGTAAGGCATACAACGTAAACCCACGCCTATTTATCAGTTATGATGGGAAAACGTGGCGAGAACGATATAATATAAAAATCATAGATGGCCCATCTACGAGTAATGTGGAGGAAGAAAAAGAAGTTAATAAGTAAATTGTAAGTTTTAATAGTTTCATTACCGCGTACACCTATGTATAGGTAATGAAACTTTCGCGTAGTAGTACGATTTAATCGTCGTACACGAACAACTGCATCGCGGACAGACCTGGTACATGCTGCGGCTCAGCACTAACGCAATATATCCTATACATTTTAAATTTTACTAAAGAATCAACTTTAAATTCTCGATATTCTCCGCCTAAATAAGTCGGATTAGGAGATGTATACAGAGTAACCCAAATATCGTGATCGGAAGCCGCCTCTATCTGCCAGTGATAAATTCTTCCACGGTCGTTGGGTCTTCCTCTAAACCCGAATTTCCAAGCCCTAACCGGTGTTGGGCAAGAAACTGCTAACCAGAAATTTTGACGCGAATCGCCATCAGGACTCCACACTTCGTTTTCACCATCATCCCTGAACGCGTTATATGCGGGGAAATTAGTTAATGTGGAACTAGCGAACGCTAAAAAACCTGTAGAGCCATCATTCGATTTTAATCTAAGAACGTATCCGATAGGGCATCTTTTAAGGCTCTTATCGGATATAGTAGGAATAAAATTGAAACGTATTTAAACCATAAGAACGTACTCCTCGCGATGATATTATGCGAAACCTCCAGTACGAATATCTTCTTGTAGCGTCAAACGTAAACTTATGAAAAATTTCGCTACCGAACACTGTCGTAGTGTTTTCCGGCACTATATCGACGAAAGCGACCCCGTCATCGCTCGCTTGAACTTTCCACTTACTAATAGTAGTCACGTTTACATTAAGGACATAAAACCCAGACATGGATAAAGGAATTGGATATTGTATTTGTATCCACTCATTCGCGTCGGAGGCTGGAACCCAACATCTCGTCGTGTTAAAAGTATTTCGAAACGTTTGCCAACCAGCGTTTTCTAATGTAGCCCCAGTTTTGAGACTGCTAACACTAACTATATACGGGTAGCCGTCGATCATCGAAAGATAGTCCGTCATCGTAGGCGTGGTTGTAATGATTCGTTCATCGGCTCGCTCATCTACGTATTGTTTTGTTGCCGCGTCTTGGGCATTCATAGGGTCCTGCAGAGCAGTCAACCGACCATTCGCGATGCTACACACCGCAACGGCGGTGTCACCATCTACTCGGTATATATCGTGAAACCGGCGGCATCCCACGTCATATGGCAGTGGGCTAGGTCGTCGTTTCGCCGTATACGAAATCCATAAGGAAGAGATGAAATAGACGAAGTACCACCGAGTCGTATATCGATTTCGGGTCCACCCAACGTTGTAGCAATAGACAGCTTAGGTATTGACAGCGCTCCGGTCATGACGCCGCCTCTCCTATTTAACTTACCGTTCGATACCCTATCGACGTAACCTTTCGTTGCAGCGTTATCGATCGTCGTGGGATCTTTTAATCCTTTAATTGAATTTCCTCCTATATCAATATCTTCGGTTGCGGCGTTCGTTCCATCCGTACGAAGGAAATTATCATTCACTTGAGATAGAGTAACGCCACCGGAAATTACTCTTTGTGAAAACCCTACATCGGTATGTCCAAATTTATCAACGGGCATTTTATATATTTATATTTTTTAATATAAATCATTGATAACTTCTTGAAAGTCTACGCCGTCACCGACCATCTTCTTCAACGCGTACAAACACAAATGTCCGCAAAACACTTCGTTATTAGGTTGTATTCGTTCGCTGTTATAATACACCGGACTGCGTAAATATTCTAACAGCTCGTTGGGGGGAGGGAGACCGTAACTATCGAAATAATGCTTTTTCGTACGATTCTTCGTCCAAACTACCCAATGCGTCCCCTCTCCGTTAGAATCGTCTAGGTTGAGGATACCGCACTCGTTCGTTCTCGGTCTTTTAGGTAGTCGGTCTCGTAGGTATACTCCCCTGAAACTCGGGATCTTAATCTTTTTTACCGCATCGAGCAGTTGTATATTCGACAAAGGAACGTTTGGTAATGCGACACCGCATACATCAATTTCTTTAACGATTCCGTAACTCATTTTTTAAATATTAGTTTAAATATATATACTCTAAACGGAGTTAACGTTTAACGAATAATGTCCGTAAGCCAACGTGTGAATCCCATCTCTCGTCATTACTCGTTTATCGTCGTAGGCGGATAACGCGACTTTATTAACCTCTGCGGTAAACATATCGTGTTTATACGACCTAATAACGTTCATTTTTCGTAATTGTTCTCTTTTAGTAAACAAACAGTCTTTGTAATCGTCGTGAGTAATCGTTTTCTTAACGACGCACTTCTTAACGCCTTTACATTTCTTGTATTCCTCGCCATCCATTCTATACGAGTACAATTTAGCTCTCAATCCTACAAACTCTTCAATTTGCTTTCCTCCAGCTTCGTCTTTAAACATACCGATAACTTTCTTGTTAATTCCAGTTTTTATTCCCGATGGATGGGTATCGCATACGCCTAACATTGCCTCTTTAGGATACTCGCTAGTATCGAATCTTCCACGAACGTCGTCGGCGATATCGGCGTAAAAATCTTCCGTTTTTATTTCGTACGCTAACGAATCGGTATCGGTAAATAATAATTTAACCCTATCTCCGTATTTTTCCTTTACATAATTGTAATGAAAGTCGTACATTAAAGTTTTACTCAAGTCTAAAATACACATACCTAGATATATCGGTTTATTGTAATACACCCTCGTTTTTCTCATGTGGACGGCGATCAAATTCTCATCAAAAATAGTTCGACTATCGTAATTGGGTTTCGCGGCTAGTTTAATAGCCTGCTTTTCGTCGCATACCAATCTTACATCGACTCTATTTTCTATGTTCTCCATCGTCTTCCCAAACACGCTGTTGTTCATCAGTTTGAAAAAATCCTTCTCAAAATCGTTAGAATCTCTCGTTCGTAATCGCGTGTTCAAATCGATGTACTCTTTCAACCAAGTACTTTGGTTAAATAGTAACCCTCTATGAATTTTCGCAACCTTCAACCCGAGACTTTCGTACAATTTTAAATTTTCGTAATGTAGCACATAATTCTTTTTATCGTTTAAATTTGGAATTAGTTTCGTTACTACGCTCGCGTTGGGTTTTACATTTTCAGAGCTAAAGGATAATCGTTGTGAAGATCGTGTAATTCGTTAGGATATTCCAAGTCTACTTCTAGTATACATCCTAAGGATCCTTCGCCGGTAAGACTTTTCCAATTATCCAACTCGTCTTTATCCATCCATCTAAACCCATGGGTTTGTAGCAATTGACTCATAGCCCATCCATACAAATTATTTGCATCCAGATAAGCGATGAATTTAGAATCCCTCGAACCATCGAACGCTCGCATATATTTATTGTTCGCTCTCGCGTAACGATTCGAAATTGTACTGACTCCTCCTCTCGTACCGTTCTTAATCATTAGAAGCATATCGTAATCGCTTAACAATTCTAATTCTACTCCGGTTAACTTCAATGCGGCATCCCAAGCTAGACCGGGTGATGTGTAATACCACGCGGGGTCTAGTCCGTAGTTACTCACGCACACGTCTCTAAAATTCTCGAAAACATCGGCTAGCAGTAAAACATCGGATTCGTTGTACAAGTCGTGGTAATCTCGTAAAGTCTTACACGCAAACTCTTTCCATACCGTTTGCGCGTGGTGGTATTGTTCGTCGCTAATATCGGAATCGTTTAGTTTCGAATAGAAAGCATCCTTCGGCGGTAGTTTAGTCTCGTTCAATTTTTCGACGCAATCGACGTAATCTTACGGATAAACTCCTTTTCTTAGTAAAAGATCGAGCCGTACACCGGAGTAACTCGCGCTAAGATTTTTATATTGTTCCTTACTTAGATTCTTCGTTAACGCTTCGAGACTCGAAGCCATGAATTTAAAGCTATCGATAAAACGCAGTTCTCTTTTAACGAGTATTTCTCTACCGTCCTTCCAAAACTTATCGACTATAACTTCTCTGCTAAACGACACGTACTTTTCTTCGTTGTTAGGGATACAATTGATCTTCTCGCCATTATTACCACGTAATTTCTTTATAAATAGATGACTGTCGTACCCGGAAAGATTATGAAACACTACGGGGAAAAACTTTGGCTCTTTGTAGTTTAGATTACAGCTATTATGAGCAGCACCTCTAAACTTACCGGTAAAGTGGCAGTGATCTCTAACTTTATCGTTCTTTAACTCTTTACGGCAGATATGACACGTACTAGCTTCGTTATAACTCTTCTTATCATCTACGGTAAATATCATCTTCTTTTGAAAATTAAAACTCTTGTATATGTTTTTTATATTTTCTTCAAGAGTATCTACAAATAGTTGAGCGACGTCGTCTTCTTCGCTTTTCGCCGTAAACTTTACCAGGTTTTGCGAATAAAGTTCGTCGTCGAAACATTTGATGTAATAGCAAAACGAGCTAGGCGTATGCTTTTGGTACTGGTTGGTGTAAGACACGCTAGGATCGGTTTGACATGTATGGATTGGTTTTACGAAAGATTCAAAATCCGCGTACACGATGAATGGGACTCGTATCGATCTACAATAGTTTTGGAATTGTAACATAGTACCCGGTTCTGGTAGTTCCATTTTTGCAACACCGTGGCGACTGCAGTACTCTGTATGCTTAACGAGAGCTTCTTCCCTTTCAAATCCATTAAGACAACGACGACAATAATGCCTGGCATGTTCTTTTTTACTCGTTTGAGAAGATAATAATCTGCTAAGACTCTTGATCAAACAATAATGTTGCGTGTTATCATCCGCAATCAGTAGTAAGTCGACGGGGTCAACATCGGTATCTCCATTTCGTTTAGATATTCTTAACGGATATACAAAACTTTCATATACAAAACTTTCATAGCCAAAAACATTAACGCTTAGATTATTATTTTTCTCGAATATATCGATGTCTTTCAACGAAACGGGGAAATTAATTTCAGTCCAATTAAAATTTTCAGATTGCGTTCGTAATAACTTAGTAATTCGTTCTTGATCTTTATCAATAGGATTTACAGCTCTAGTAATGCACCATTTAAAACACTTGTCGTCTTCGTTCTTCATATTGATAATAGCCTTTTTGTTAGCTAGTTCTTTCGGTAATGGAATGTATGAATTACCTTTTAGTGGTTTATAAACAACTGTATTAATATCTAACTTTACAACAGCCTTAAATCTCCAATTACTTCCTCGCATCTGAAAAGTAGCCATAGACTCCAACATCTTATCTTTCATATTACTATACATTTCATTCGCATCGGTAGTTTCTAAGTTAACTCCAGTTGTTGACCTGAATGGAATATCGCTAAATGTTACCTCTCCAGATTTCATGTCGGCGCGCTCCATCGTACAAGTAAGAATCAAATTAATCTTTGTCTGGCGATTACTCGTAAAAAGATTAATTACCTGTGGACCGACCTTACTAAGAAAAGACTCGGTATCTATTCCGTCAATCCCATCGATTGTGTATTGTTTAGTAAATCCCTTTATAGCGGTAGCGGCCTCTCGAATTTCAAACTTGTTCTTTTTAACAAATTTACCGAAAATAGAATTTACTTTTGTTTTCAATGCTTCTAACTTTTCGTACAAAATTCTTTTTGGTTTCTCCGGTGTATAACCTTCAATCCAATTAGCAACATCTTTAGCATAAGTATTAATCGCCGATTTAGTCTCGTTAAAAACTTTCCTAATACGTGAAACTGGTAAAGGCGAAAGTGTTGGCACACCTATTTCAGGGATAGGGTCATCGAGCAAATTATGCTTCTCGCTCTCTATGGTTTTATTTCGCGCCTTTTATAGCTTCTATCAACTCCGCTTTTTGCAACTTGTAATAGAATTTTACCCCACGAAGTTGTTTCGCTATAACTCGTAATTCACGAACTGTTTTCGTATTGTAATCCATTTTATTATCAAAATTCATCTCTTTAAATAAGACAAGAAAAATATTTTTTTAAATTTTGTAACTATCAATGGTAGTTACAAAATCTAAAATTTAAATATCGTGTCGTTTACAACTGTTCTGGTTCTGGTTCTAGTTTGGTAGTGGTGTTCGAAATCGTAAAGATCTCGAGATCTTTACTCATGCGATCGTGAAACGCATCTTTTGCCGTAAAATACCTCGTTTCCAAGTTATTGATCTTGTTCTTAAGATCGTGAATGATCGTTTCGAATTCGTTATTAATGATCTTTTTAGTAAGTTCGCTGTTAGGATCATCATCGGAGACTTCTTCGTCATTGTTACACGCGCTACTGCATTCGCTACTACTGCATTCGCTACTACTGTATTCGCTACTACTGCATTCGCTACTACTGTATTCGCTACATTCGCTGTTTTCATAAGCGTCTCCAACCAGGTCGAAAACTTCGGTTACAAATTCATCACAGGCGTCTTTCACTTCAGAAACGAAACAGGTTATAAGTTTTGCGTTTTCGGAAGCTAATGTTAACAATGGGCCTATATGTACCAAAGGTTTTATAATGGATGTAGGTTCTGTTCTGTTTATATCAAATGTTTTACAATTCACAGCCATTGCCATTTTATTATAATAAATTATTTCTTTAAGTAAAAACAAGAAGCTATTTTTAGCAAAAAAGATGATACGTATGGAAATGACCGAACGTTAACGTAGGTGGGAGAGAACCAGTAGTTTCGACGAACCTATAATATGGTTGTGTGCAGGATCTATTTTTAGATTTGGGGAATTCCCGTAGTTTCGATGACGTCATCACGTGATTATTTTTGAAGAGGAACCTATAGGTTCAGACACAACCTAGAGTATTGGTTCATTTTAAAAATGCGCCAGAACCGGCCTTTCTATACTACTCATATTTACCTAAGAGAAATCATTAGAAATATATGAATATAAATGTTATTTGAACAAAAATTAATCCAATTACCAAAGCAAGAAGATTTATATATTACTGTATCTGTCCAACAACATTATATAGTCTGCAAAGTATATATATCCAGATGACAACAATGGCCGTAATGTGCTTATTTGTTGTGATAATTGTGATATGTATGTATTTTGAGATGACTAAGCGTAACTATTCAGCGCAAGAAGTTTGAAACATTCTTTTCTTTTAAAAGAGTTGGATAGCGAAGAAGATGATGCATCTGAGAGTTCAAGTAAAGAGGAAGATGATCACCAAGCAACGCCTCCAGGCACTTCGTCTCTGATATTGGTACTGAAGCAAGATCAACTAGTGGCCATAGTGAGATCGAGGAACCCATTACAAAACCTACTGCAACAGTTAAACGAAAGGGACGAGATGGGTGTCGCGGCCGTGTTGGACGGAAGTTGGAAACTGGTTGACGTGGGCGGTCACAAGCCAGTGCCACAGTCACTGCGTCACTCGATGCTTAGAATGCTGGCTATGCAACGGGCAAGACTAGTAGGAAGCATTCATCGACATCACAATCCTCAGCAGCCAGAAACAAAATAGATGAATGTTAAGACCAGACTTGAACGTCAAAAGATGGGAAAAGCGTATGGCATAAACGGCCTGTCAAACTAACAGGAGGACAGAAGCTGCAAACGTAATGAACAACACTCTTGGACGATATTCCTCTCACAGCTTTCTAGCTATTCATGAGAAATCCTGTTTTGAAAGAGATCACGAAATGGACAAATAAAGAAGGCAGTCACATCTATGAGCAAAGCTAGACCGATGTTACTGACGATGAGCTACTTTGCTACGTAGGAATTTGTATCTTGGACGGAGTGTACAAGCCCGAAATGAAGCAGTAGAGCAGCTGTGGAACATGCTAGATGGTCATCCGATATTCAGTAAGAGTACGGCCAGAAATAGTTTCAAGGAATAGCATTGTGCCGTGAGATTCGACGACGCAGCAAGCAGAAGGGAACACCGAGATGCAGACAAGCTGGCACCCATCAGAAAATTATTCAACACATGAGACAGACTCCTTTGTTCCGGAAGAGATTGTAACTGTCGATGAACAATTACTGACTTATCTTGGTCGGGTGCTGCTCATGCATTGAATTCCTATCGTTGAGCAAAGCATAGAATGCAGCTTATTAAAGAATATTATTATATAGATGTTTAAGAATACGTCCAATAAAAGTGTAATATAGTGCATAACGGTTGCGAGTTAATTCGTCTTCATTTGTAGGTTTTGCCTGTATCGTGTCAATGGCACCATTTGAAAGCAATCAAGCCGAGTTTATGGGTTAGATCTTGTTTGGAACCAACGCCTGAATGTTACTCTTGAAGTTATTTAACGCAACATTGAAAAACTATATCAAGTACATTGTTGAGTCAAGGTTGTAAGTAAGTAAGTAAGTAATGCATTTGTTAACACGCCATATGTCCATCGACTGAGCGAGGAATCGTAGGCGTGGGTGGGTTACATGTCAGACAACAAAAGCAAGACGATACAGATAGGTCTTTGGCCGCTTTGCGAATGTGTCTAGCGAGATATTGTCGTGAGTAATGTAAACAGGAAGGCTATTCCAAATGGCTGGTGCTGAGTTGCTGAATCCGCGTCGTGAGAAATCAGACCGAAAGTCTCGGATGTCAGGGAAAGACAGAAGGTTTTGTGTAGCTGATCGCAGAGACCTGGATGGTAGGTAGCGATGTAAGGATGATGACAGGTAAGCTGGTTGATTGGTCGAGAGAGTCTTGCGTGTGAGGAGAGCTATCTTATAGGTGATTCTGGAGCTGACAGGCAGCCAATGTAGATTTGCCAGTACAGGAGTGACGTGGTCAAACCTTCGGGTTCCTGTCACCAGACGGGCCAACGAGTTTTGGACGCGTTGCAGTTTGGCGATGTTTGACCTTGTAGTACCATACAGCAGCGAATTACAGTAGTCGAGTTTTGCTCTGACTACACTGCAAGCAACTGTCGTCATAAGCTCCGGCGGTAAGCACGATCTAACGTGACGCATGGCTTTTATATGATAATAAGATGCCTTGCAGACAACGGTGACGTGCTGATTAAATGTTAGCTTGGAGTCCAGCGTCACACCAAGACTTTTAAATGTTCCTGATAACGAAATGTCCGCACTCGCAATGTTGACTGTTTTTAGGTCTTCAGTTGATTTTATTGATGAGGAAGTGCCAAGAACAACGACTTCAGACTTCTTTGGATTCAGACAGAGTCCGTTTGTTAGGAACCAACAACGTACTGCTTCAGTACATCGTGTTAGATTATTGGTGTCGGAATCGATGTGATCGAGTGCTATGTACAGTTGTGTGTCATCGGCATATTGGTGATGGCTGATGCCATGTGCGGAAATTACACCGGCGACTGGAGCCACATAGAGCGTGAAAAGAATCGGGCCAAGGACCGACCCTTGTGGGACGCCGTGTGCACAAGTGGACGGCTGCGACCTTGCTGATCCAATGCTGACGTGTTGTGATCGGTCCGTCAGGTAGCTGCAAATCCAGTCCAGTGCAGCACCACTAATGCCGAACGTCTTCTGCAGCCTCGCGATGAGGGTTGCTTTGTCGATCGTATCGAAGGCAGCAGACAGATCGAGGCCGATAAGCAGAGTGGATTGATGTCGTCCTGAAGCAGCATAGACATCACCTAGGATCTTCAACAAGGCCGTTTCAGTCGAGTGATGCCCACGATAGGCTGACTGATGACTGTTGAAATTACAAGAACTATTAACGTGGGGCAAGAGACGAGCGAGGAAGGCACGTTCCAAAATTTTCGAAAGTGTATTTAAGTTTGATATTGGCCTATAGTTGGAAGGATCATGTGGATCGAGCCCTTCCTTCTTCAGCAGAGGTGTGACAGAGGCAGATCTGTAGCAGGCTGGAAAACGTCCGCTGCTGAAAGATAAGTTACAGAGACGAACGATAATTGGAGTAAACACGTCAGCACACGACTTTAACAGAGACGATGGGAAGGCGTCCATCGGAGATGACTTTCCCGGTAAGGAAGACAATAGTTTGAAGATTTCCGCTGCATTTACAGGTTTGAGATTGTCAAGATTCGTGCCGACATGGTCCCTATCTGATGCGAGAGGGTCCATGGGTTGTCCGGACAGCTGCTTGGCAATCGATGCCTTTATTGAGTTAATTTTATTTATGAAAAAGTCTGAGAAAGTGGCACAGCGTCTCTGACATTCTTTAGTCGGTAAAACTTCAGATGGCACTGTGGAATGCAGTATATCCTTCACTGCTGACCACTTTTGACGAGATACGGTAGGCTTCTCCGATATGGCGTTGCTGTAATGTTGTTGGCGTGCTTCATTGATTAGTTTGTTGGCGTTTCGGCAAGCTGACCTATATGCGCTGCGGACAAGTTCATCGTCGGTAACCTTCCACCGCCTTTCAAGGCGTCTTCGAAGTCGTTTTGCTTCTATAGCTTCTGACGACAGCCAGCGATTGATCTTCTTTCCTAGACACTTCGTGAGTTTTCTGAGCGCAGCCAATTGATTCAGGATGTCAGTGACGACGTCGTCTATCTGATGAGCAAACCCGTCAGGGGTGTCATCAGGGGTCAAAAACAGTGGCGAATTGATTAGTGCTTGTCGGAAGCAGCCAAGATCGAGTGTTTTCAGTTTCCGGTAGACGATCGTAATCGGCTGCCTCCTGTTTAGGCATCTAGCAACCGTCCACTTTACTAGACTGTGATCGGACAGTCCGTGGCTGCTGCACACCTGTACGTTCTTGATTGGTGTTGAATTCGCTCCGGAAATTACTAAATCGAGCAGACTTGCACCGGTCGGCCCGGTACGTGTTGGACAAGCCACGAGCTGCTTCAAGCCGAAGACATCCAGCGCAGTGGTTAGATCTTCGCTAATGCTGGATGAGGTGTTTCCAAGGCAATTAAAGTCACCGCAGATAATGAGACGGTCGCTGCCAATCACAGTAATAATTGCTGCAAGTAAGTTGCTGAATTCACAGTAGAAGTCATTAATTTCGAATGTGGCCATCGGTAGGTGTTAATAAAAAGGAATGAGAAGTTCGAGGTGATGATACGAACGGCTTGGAAGTGGAAACTGTTAGTTGTTATCGTGTTCTGGAGATGATGGGTTCTGACCGTGAGCGTATCACGGTGGATGATCGCCAGACCACTGTTTCTGCCCGTTCTTCGGGGGGCGGAGCAGTGGACGTGTCTAGTACCCTGGAGGAGCCATGTCGAATTTAATGGCATTGGGATCTTCAGCACAGATCCAAGTCTCACAGACGCCCAGTACGTCTAACTGGTTAGTTTCTATTAGGTCCAGAATAAGTGCACCTTTGCGAACGGCGCTGCGCGCGTTTAATGACCCGAAGGTGAGAGGATCGGGACGCTGATGAGCTGCAGTAGGACCTGGATTGAGTTCAACTCCACCGAGCAACAGCAGAAGCGCTACGAAAACACACACGGGCGAACGATGACGAGTCGGTCGGTAGAAGCCGCGAGTTCCTGGTAAGGCCAAACTGGCGCTGTTGAACAGATGAAGGGTAGCGCATGGCACGGTTTGCCTGGGCAGGACGGCAGAGACTGCATGAAAGATCGTGGGATGGTCGCTATCATGACGGCCGAAGGAGCAGCAGGAGTGTTTGGGAAGTATATAGGCCTGCTGGCGACAATGCCGGTTGGAACGGCGCAGAACAGCGTAAACACGGCGTACATCAGGATGTTGAAGCAAGGGTTGCTAAGTAACGGCATTGTGACGTTATAACTGTCTTACCGGAATAGCGGTGAAGTTAAAATTCCGTCAAGAAATGTGCAGTCCACGTTTTGCGAATTAAAATCCTTCGAAAATCTTGACCCTACATGAACTACGGTAAAGACTATTGAAGTCCAGACACATTAAGGAAGCCGCTAGTATCAAAATCTCACTCTAACGGGCGTCTAACACTACAAAAACAATTTAAAACCTACAGAGACGTAATTCAAGCGAACGGCCAGGCGAATGACGTCACGCATACATGTTGTGATATATTGGAACTGGGTTATACAAATAGGCTCCTTATTTCAAATGGGGTTCGCTTTCACAGGTTGCAGATAGTGACCAGTGTTTCGTATATATTTTAAATAATAGTCACCTGCCTGTTTATTCGGAAACTTAATTTGGCTGTGATCAGCATGCATGACGAAGCATTCTTGCATACTTGTAAACCACTTCAAATACCTAACCACGTATCTGAACACACAAGTAGAACACCTACGAAATAAAAAATTCTAAATTTGTCGTTAATGCAAAGCCGTTTATAGTGAGATCTTATGAATTCAGATTCTCATTAGATGTTTTAGACAAAGAAGGATTTTATTTAGAGCATTTTGCTTAAGCCCAAATTGCCAACGGATCCGATAACGCTAAATATTGGGGCCCGTCCGCATGTTGTAAAACTTTCTGTTGATAATTAAGAGGATAATTCATTGAAAGAAGACAGTAAATCGACAGATTCGTGGAAACTAAATGAATTTACCACTTCCCCACTGCTGCTCTTTTGTCATGAATTCATCGCTTCCCCACTGCTGCGCGCTGAACGGGCGCCATTCCATCCTGCGGTCGGATTTCACGACTGGTTTATGGTGTTCAACATAACTGGAGAAAAACTCAACCCTCAGCCGCGATAAAAAGCTACTCGGGGTCGGTTTTAATCCTACCGCCGCAAGAACAAAGATTTAAATATAATTTTAACACGGCCAACATTGTTAGAAGATAGTAATTAACCTGGGATATGGGAGGAGACTTTACGTTGTGGCTGACTACAAAGGAAAGCAGAGAACCAGCAGCGAAAAAGTAGGCTAGATAAACTTAGAAGTTAGATTTCGACATTGTTATTTATTGATTGTTGCAGACATCAATAACAATAGATGAATGCAGTTCTAGATATCTCCAGTCTCTTTTAAATGTTCAACCGCAGGTCAAGGGTCAAGCTTCCCAGTATTGATCAAGAGTTCAGGCCAGGGCCTTGATTCTAAACTCCTGGTTACACCCATTCAAAAGTACGTTTCAAAAGTCAAATTCTCAATAAAACAAGTAAGTAACACATAAATGTTTTCGCAAGTAAAAGTCATATACCGCCTGTTTCTTACTTCCAAAAGATGCAAAGAATATAACATGTTTCAGTACCTGCTTGCGAAAATAGAGCAAGGCAATGTGGATCTACACGTATTGCTATATAAACTGACATAGCTATGCTCAAGGCTTAACTAAAAGAAAAAGAACATAGATTTAAATATAATTTTAACACGACCAACATTGTTAGAAGATAGTAATTAACCTGGGATATGGGAGGAGACTTTACGTTGTGGCTGACTACAAAGGAAAGCAGAGAACCAGCAGTGAAAAGGTAAGCTAGATAAACTTAGAAGTTAGATTTTGACATTGTTATTTATTGATTGTTGCAGACATCATTAACAATAGATGAATGCAGTTCTAGATATCTCCAGTCTCTTTTAAATGTTCAACCGCTGGTCAAGGGTCAAGCTTCCCAGTATTGATCAAGAATTCAGGCCATGGCCTTGATTCTAAACTCCTGATTACACCCATTCCAAAGTAATGGAAGCTGTAGTGAAAAGCTGTAAAAACAATGAGGATTTTCGGGTTTTGCATATTGTAGATTGTATTACGTCGGATAATTTAGCTACAGTGTGTGTAATAAATTTGCGTGGAACACTGGGGAACAGTTGGATGTAATTAACGAGAGGCGGATAGGACGCCCGTAGTTGACAGGTAGAAGTAAACGAGAGAGAGGGAGAGGGAGAGAATGAGAGAGAGGCGGAGCAGAGGGATGCTGATCGGATGGCGAAAGGGAGAAGTTGGGTGATTGACAGATGAAGGGGAAAGTTAAGGAAGGGTGCGAGGCGAAGAAGGCATTCGCTAAACAACGGTCGAAAGAGGCGTTAGGTTCCGGAGAACAGAAGAAAGATAATAAACCTGTATCTCTTAAACGGACCTCGCTAGACTAATAGGCCGATGCGAATCATAGACTCTGAGTTTGCTGAATTTGTTGTAAATACGGTGTAAATACGTGTAATATACGTGCGAAAGAAAGAATCGGTGTTGTCTCTGTACGGTCGGACTGATCCATTCACGAACCCGCGTGCTGTTAAAGGCCTAAAGTCCCCCGAAGATAAAGCCATATCAATAGCACCGCTCGCCACCATATCCTGAAAGGAGACTTGTGTTCGCCAGCGATCCATCGCATCGCAGGACCCACAAGCAAAATCATTTCTTTCAGTACAGAAGCCAAAAATGTCCCCGTTACATTAAGTAACATATAAATGTTTTCGCAAGTAAAAAGTCATACCGCCTGTTTCTTACTTCCAAAAGATGCAAAGAATATAACATGTTTCAGTACCTGCTTGCGAAAATAGAGCAAGGCAATATGGATCTACACGTATTGCTACATAAACTGACGTAGCTATGCTCAAGACTTAACTAAAAGAAAAAGAACATAGATTTAAATATAATTTTAACACGGCCAACATTGTTAGAAGATAGTAATTAACCTGGGATATGGGAGGAGACTTTACGTTGTGGCTGACTACAAAGGAAAGCAGAGAACCAGCAGTGAAAAGGTAGGCTAGATAAACTTAGAAGTTAGATTTTGACATTGTTATTTATTGATTGTTGCAGACATCAATAACAATAGATGAATGCAGTTCTAGATATCTCCAGTCTCTTTTAAATGTTCAACCGCAGGTCAAGGGTCAAGCTTCCCAGTATTGATCAAGAATTCAGGCCAGGGCCTTGATTCTAAACTCCTGGTTACACCCATTCAAAAGTACGTTTCAAAAGTCAAATTCTCAATAAAACAAGTAAACGATGTGTGTTAACATACTTTTTTTTATATCAGATCCACTTTAATGGAAGCCAAAAATGTCCCCGTTATATTAAGTAACACATAAATGTTTTCGCAAGTAAAAAGTCATATACCGCCTGTTTCTTACTTCAAAAAGATGCAAAGAATATAACATGTTTCAGTACCTGCTTGCGAAAATAGAGCAAGGCAATATGGATCTACACGTATTGCTATATAAACTGACATAGCTATGCTCAAGACTTAACTAAAAGAAAAAGAACATAGATTTAAATATAATTTTAACACGGCCAACATTGTTAGAAGATAGTAATTAACCTGGGATATGGGAGGAGACTTTACGTTGTGGCTGACTACAAAGGAAAGCAGAGAACCAGCAGTGAAAAGGTAGGCTAGATAAACTTAGAAGTTAGATTTTGACATTGTTATTTATTGATTGTTGCAGACATCATTAACAATAGATGAATGCAGTTCTAGATATCTCCAGTCTCTTTTAAATGTTCAACCGCAGGTCAAGGGTCAAGCTTCCCAGTATTGATCAAGAATTTAGGCCAGGGCCTTGATTCTAAACCCCTGGTTACACCCATTCCAAAGTACTTTTCAAAAGTCAAATTCTCAATAAAACAAGTAAACGATGTGTGTTAACATACTTTTTTATATCAGATCCACTTTAACGGAAGCCCAAAATGTCCCCGTTATATTAAGTAACACATAAATGTTTTCGCAAGTAAAAAGTCATATACCGCCTGTTTCTTACTTCCAAAAGATGCAAAGAATATAACATGTTTCAGTACCTGCTTGCGAAAATAGAGCAAGGCAATATGGATCTACACGTATTGCTATATAAACTGACATAGCTATGCTCAAGACTTAACTAAAAGAGAAGGAACATAGATTTAAATATAATTTTAACACGGCCAACATTGTTAGAAGATAGCAATTAACCTGGGATATGGGAGGAGACTTTACGTTGTGGCTGACTACAAAGGAAAGCAGAGAACCAGCAGTGAAAAGGTAGGCTAGATAAACTTAGAAGTTAGATTTTGACATTGTTATTTATTGATTGTTGCAGACATCAATAACAATAGATGAATGCAGTTCTAGATATCTCCAGTCTCTTTTAAATATTCAACCGCAGGTCAAGGGTCAAGCTTCCCAGTATTGATCAAGAATTCAGGCCAGGGCCTTGATTCTAAACTCCTGGTTACACCCATTCAAAAGTACGTTTCAAAAGTCAAATTCTCAATAAAACAAGTAAGTAACACATAAATGTTTTCGCAAGTAAAAAGTCATATACCCCCTGTTTCTTACTTCCAAAAGATGCAAAGAATATAACATGTTTCAGTACCTGCTTGCGAAAATAGAGCAAGGCAATATGGATCTACACGTATTGCTATATAAACTGACATAGCTATGCTCAAGACTTAACTAAAAGAAAAAGAACATAGATTTAAATATAATTTTAACACGGCCAACATTGTTAGAAGATAGTAATTAACCTGGGATATGGGAGGAGACTTTACGTTGTGGCTGACTACAAAGGAAAGCAGAGAACCAGCAGTGAAAAGGTAGGCTAGATAAACTTAGAAGTTAGATTTTGACATTGTTATTTATTGATTGTTGCAGACATCAATAACAATAGATGAATGCAGTTCTAGATATCTCCAGTCTCTTTTAAATGTTCAACCGCAGGTCAAGGGTCAAGCTTCCCAGTATTGATCAAGAATTCAGGCCATGGCCTTGATTCTAAACTCCTGGTTACACCCATTCAAAAGTACGTTTCAAAAGTCAAATTCTCAAAAAAAACAAGTAAACGATGTGTGTTAACATACTTTTTTTAATATCAGATCCACTTTAACGGAAGCCAAAAATGTCCCCGTTATATTAAGTAACACATAAATGTTTTCGCAAGTAAAAAGTCATATACCGCCTGTTTCTTACTTCCAAAAGATGCAAAGAATATAACATGTTTCAGTACCTGCTTGCGAAAATAGAGCAAGGCAATATGGATCTACACGTATTGCTATATAAACTGACATAGCTATGCTCAAGACTTAACTAAAAGAAAAAGAACATAGATTTAAATATAATTTTAACACGGCCAACATTGTTAGAAGATAGTAATTAACCTGGGATATGGGAGGAGACTTTACGTTGTGGCTGACTACAAAGGAAAGCAGAGAACCAGCAGTGAAAAGGTAGGCTAGATAAACTTAGAAGTTAGATTTTGACATTGTTATTTATTGATTGTTGCAGACATCAATAACAATAGATGAATGCAGTTCTAGATATCTCCAGTCTCTTTTAAATGTTCAACCGCAGGTCAAGGGTCAAGCTTCCCAGTATTGATCAAGAATTCAGGCCAGGGCCTTGATTCTAAACTCCTGGTTACACCCATTCCAAAGTACGTTTCAAAAGTCAAATTCTCAATAAAACAAGTAAACGATGTGTGTTAACATACTTTTTTATATCAGATCCACTTTAACGGAAGCCAAAAATGTCCCCGTTATATTAAGTAACACATAAATGTTTTCGCAAGTAAAAAGTCATATACCGCCTGTTTCTTACTTCCAAAAGATGCAAAGAATATAACATGTTTCAGTACCTGCTTGCGAAAATAGAGCAAGGCAATATGGATCTACACGTATTGCTATATAAACTGACATAGCTATGCTCAAGACTTAACTAAAAGAAAAAGAACATAGATTTAAATATAATTTTAACACGGCCAACATTGTTAGAAGATAGTAATTAACCTGGGATATGGGAGGAGACTTTACGTTGTGGCTGACTACAAAGGAAAGCAGAGAACCAGCAGTGAAAAGGTAGGCTAGATAAACTTAGAAGTTAGATTTTGACATTGTTATTTATTGATTGTTGCAGACATCAATAACAATAGATGAATGCAGTTCTAGATATCTCCAGTCTCTTTTAAATGTTCAACCGCAGGTCAAGGGTCAAGCTTCCCAGTATTGATCAAGAATTCAGGCCAGGGCCTTGATTCTAAACTCCTGGTTACACCCATTCCAAAGTACTTTTCAAAAGTCAAATTCTCAATAAAACAAGTAAACGATGTGTGTTAACATACTTTTTTATATCAGATCCACTTTAACGGAAGCCAAAAATGTCCCCGTTATATTAAGTAACACATAAATGTTTTCGCAAGTAAAAAGTCATATACCCCCTGTTTCTTACTTCCAAAAGATGCAAAGAATATAACATGTTTCAGTACCTGCTTGCGAAAATAGAGCAAGGCAATATGGATCTACACGTATTGCTATATAAACTGACATAGCTATGCTCAAGACTTAACTAAAAGAAAAAGAACATAGATTTAAATATAATTTTAACACGGCCAACATTGTTAGAAGATAGTAATTAACCTGGGATATGGGAGGAGACTTTACGTTGTGGCTGACTACAAAGGAAAGCAGAGAACCAGCAGTGAAAAGGTAGGCTAGATAAACTTAGAAGTTAGATTTTGACATTGTTATTTATTGATTGTTGCAGACATCAATAACAATAGATGAATGCAGTTCTAGATATCTCCAGTCTCTTTTAAATGGAAGGTCAAGGGTCAAGCTTCCCAGTATTGATCAAGAATTCAGGCCAGGGCCTTGATTCTAAACTCCTGGTTACACCCATTCAAAGTACGTTTCAAAAGTCAAATTCTCAATAAAACAAGTAAACGATGTGTGTTAACATACTTTTTTATATCAGATCCACTTTAATGGAAGCCAAAAATGTCCCCGTTATATTAAGTAACACATAAATGTTTTCGCAAGTAAAAAGTCATATACCGCCTGTTTCTTACTTCCAAAAGGTGCAAAGAATATAACATGTTTCAGTACCTGCTTGCTAAAATAGAGCAAGGCAATATGGATCTACACGTATTGCTATATAAACTGACATAGCAACGCTCAAGACTTAACTAAAAGAGAAAGAACATAGATTTAAATATAATTTTAACACGGCCAACATTGTTAGAAGATAGCAATTAACCTGGGATATGGGAGGAGACTTTACGTTGTGGCTGACTACAAAGGAAAGCAGAGAACCAGCAGTGAAAAGGTAGGCTAGATAAACTTAGAAGTTAGATTTTGACATTGTTATTTATTGATTGTTGCAGACATCAATAACAATAGATGAATGCAGTTCTAGATATCTCCAGTCTCTTTTAAATGTTCAACCGCAGGTCAAGGGTCAAGCTTCCCAGTATTGATCAAGAATTTAGGCCAGGGCCTTGATTCTAAACCCCTGGTTACACCCATTCCAAAGTACTTTTCAAAAGTCAAATTCTCAATAAAACAAGTAAACGATGTGTGTTAACATACTTTTTTATATCAGATCCACTTTAACGGAAGCCCAAAATGTCCCCGTTATATTAAGTAACACATAAATGTTTTCGCAAGTAAAAAGTCATATACCGCCTGTTTCTTACTTCCAAAAGATGCAAAGAATATAACATGTTTCAGTACCTGCTTGCGAAAATAGAGCAAGGCAATATGGATCTACACGTATTGCTATATAAACTGACATAGCTATGCTCAAGACTTAACTAAAAGAGAAGGAACATAGATTTAAATATAATTTTAACACGGCCAACATTGTTAGAAGATAGCAATTAACCTGGGATATGGGAGGAGACTTTACGTTGTGGCTGACTACAAAGGAAAGCAGAGAACCAGCAGTGAAAAGGTAGGCTAGATAAACTTAGAAGTTAGATTTTGACATTGTTATTTATTGATTGTTGCAGACATCAATAACAATAGATGAATGCAGTTCTAGATATCTCCAGTCTCTTTTAAATATTCAACCGCAGGTCAAGGGTCAAGCTTCTCAGTATTGATCAAGAATTCAGGCCAGGGCCTTGATTCTAAACTCCTGGTTACACCCATTCAAAAGTACGTTTCAAAAGTCAAATTCTCAATAAAACAAGTAAGTAACACATAAATGTTTTCGCAAGTAAAAAGTCATATACCGCCTGTTTCTTACTTTCAAAAGATGCAAAGAATATAACATGTTTCAGTACCTGCTTGCGAAAATAGAGCAAGGCAATATGGATCTACACGTATTGCTATATAAACTGACATAGCTATGCTCAAGACTTAACTAAAAGAAAAAGAACATAGATTTAAATATAATTTTAACACGGCCAACATTGTTAGAAGATAGTAATTAACCTGGGATATGGGAGGAGACTTTACGTTGTGGCTGACTACAAAGGAAAGCAGAGAACCAGCAGTGAAAAGGTAGGCTAGATAAACTTAGAAGTTAGATTTTGACATTGTTATTTATTGATTGTTGCAGACATCAATAACAATAGATGAATGCAGTTCTAGATATCTCCAGTCTCTTTTAAATGTTCAACCGCAGGTCAAGGGTCAAGCTTCCCAGTATTGATCAAGAATTCAGGCCAGGGCCTTGATTCTAAACTCCTGGTTACACCCATTCCAAAGTACGTTTCAAAAGTCAAATTCTCAATAAAACAAGTAAACGATGTGTGTTAACATACTTTTTTATATCAGATCCACTTTAACGGAAGCCAAAAATGTCCCCGTTATATTAAGTAACACATAAATGTTTTCGCAAGTAAAAAGTCATATACCCCCTGTTTCTTACTTCCAAAAGATGCAAAGAATATAACATGTTTCAGTACCTGCTTGCGAAAATAGAGCAAGGCAATATGGATCTACACGTATTGCTATATAAACTGACATAGCTATGCTCAAGACTTAACTAAAAGAAAAAGAACATAGATTTAAATATAATTTTAACACGGCCAACATTGTTAGAAGATAGTAATTAACCTGGGATATGGGAGGAGACTTTACGTTGTGGCTGACTACAAAGGAAAGCAGAGAACCAGCAGTGAAAAGGTAGGCTAGATAAACTTAGAAGTTAGATTTTGACATTGTTATTTATTGATTGTTGCAGACATCAATAACAATAGATGAATGCAGTTCTAGATATCTCCAGTCTCTTTTAAATGGAAGGTCAAGGGTCAAGCTTCCCAGTATTGATCAAGAATTCAGGCCAGGGCCTTGACTCTAAACTCCTGGTTACACCCATTCAAAGTACGTTTCAAAAGTCAAATTCTCAATAAAACAAGTAAACGATGTGTGTTAACATACTTTTTTATATCAGATCCACTTTAATGGAAGCCCAAAATGTCCCCGTTATATTAAGTAACACATAAATGTTTTCGCAAGTAAAAAGTCATATACCGCCTGTTTCTTACTTCCAAAAGGTGCAAAGAATATAACATGTTTCAGTACCTGCTTGCTAAAATAGAGCAAGGCAATATGGATCTACACGTATTGCTATATAAACTGACATAGCAACGCTCAAGACTTAACTAAAAGAGAAAGAACATAGATTTAAATATAATTTTAACACGGCCAACATTGTTAGAAGATAGCAATTAACCTGGGATATGGGAGGAGACTTTACGTTGTGGCTGACTACAAAGGAAAGCAGAGAACCAGCAGTGAAAAGGTAGGCTAGATAAACTTAGAAGTTAGATTTTGACATTGTTATTTATTGATTGTTGCAGACATCAATAACAATAGATGAATGCAGTTCTAGATATCTCCAGTCTCTTTTAAATGTTCAACCGCAGGTCAAGGGTCAAGCTTCCCAGTATTGATCAAGAATTCAGGCCAGGGCCTTGATTCTAAACTCCTGGTTACACCCATTCCAAAGTACGTTTCAAAAGTCAAATTCTCAATAAAACAAGTAAACGATGTGTGTTAACATACTTTTTTATATCAGATCCACTTTAACGGAAGCCAAAAATGTCCCCGTTATATTAAGTAACACATAAATGTTTTCGCAAGTAAAAAGTCATATACCCCCTGTTTCTTACTTCCAAAAGATGCAAAGAATATAACATGTTTCAGTACCTGCTTGCGAAAATAGAGCAAGGCAATATGGATCTACACGTATTGCTATATAAACTGACATAGCTATGCTCAAGACTTAACTAAAAGAAAAAGAACATAGATTTAAATATAATTTTAACACGGCAACATTGTTAGAAGATAGTAATTAACCTGGGATATGGGAGGAGACTTTACGTTGTGGCTGACTACAAAGGAAAGCAGAGAACCAGCAGTGAAAAGGTAGGCTAGATAAACTTAGAAGTTAGATTTTGACATTGTTATTTATTGATTGTTGCAGACATCAATAACAATAGATGAATGCAGTTCTAGATATCTCCAGTCTCTTTTAAATGTTCAACCGCAGGTCAAGGGTCAAGCTTCCCAGTATTGATCAAGAATTCAGGCCAGGGCCTTGATTCTAAACTCCTGGTTACACCCATTCCAAAGTACTTTTCAAAAGTCAAATTCTCAATAAAACAAGTAAACGATGTGTGTTAACATACTTTTTTTAATATCAGATCCACTTTAACGGAAGCCAAAAATGTCCCCGTTATATTAAGTAACACATAAATGTTTTCGCAAGTAAAAAGTCATATACCGCCTGTTTCTTACTTCCAAAAGATGCAAAGAATATAACATGTTTCAGTACCTGCTTGCGAAAATAGAGCAAGGCAATATGGATCTACACGTATTGCTATATAAACTGACATAGCTATGCTCAAGACTTAACTAAAAGAAAAAGAACATAGATTTAAATATAATTTTAACACGGCCAACATTGTTAGAAGATAGTAATTAACCTGGGATATGGGAGGAGACTTTACGTTGTGGCTGACTACAAAGGAAAGCAGAGAACCAGCAGTGAAAAGGTAGGCTAGATAAACTTAGAAGTTAGATTTTGACATTGTTATTTATTGATTGTTGCAGACATCAATAACAATAGATGAATGCAGTTCTAGATATCTCCAGTCTCTTTTAAATGTTCAACCGCTGGTCAAGGGTCAAGCTTCCCAGTATTGATCAAGAATTCAGGCCATGGCCTTGATTCTAAACTCCTGGTTACACCCATTCAAAAGTACGTTTCAAAAGTCAAATTCTCAATAAAACAAGTAAACGATGTGTGTTAACATACTTTTTTATATATCAGATCCACTTTAACGGAAGCCAAAAATGTCCCCGTTATATTAAGTAACACATAAATGTTTTCGCAAGTAAAAAGTCATATACCGCCTGTTTCTTACTTCCAAAAGATGCAAAGAATATAACATGTTTCAGTACCTGCTTGCGAAAATAGAGCAAGGCAATATGGATCTACACGTATTGCTATATAAACTGACATAGCTATGCTCAAGACTTAACTAAAAGAAAAAGAACATAGATTTAAATATAATTTTAACACGGCCAACATTGTTAGAAGATAGTAATTAACCTGGGATATGGGAGGAGACTTTACGTTGTGGCTGACTACAAAGGAAAGCAGAGAACCAGCAGTGAAAAGGTAGGCTAGATAAACTTAGAAGTTAGATTTTGACATTGTTATTTATTGATTGTTGCAGACATCAATAACAATAGATGAATGCAGTTCTAGATATCTCCAGTCTCTTTTAAATGTTCAACCGCAGGTCAAGGGTCAAGCTTCCCAGTATTGATCAAGAATTCAGGCCAGGGCCTTGATTCTAAACTCCTGGTTACACCCATTCCAAAGTACGTTTCAAAAGTCAAATTCTCAATAAAACAAGTAAACGATGTGTGTTAACATACTTTTTTATATCAGATCCACTTTAACGGAAGCCAAAAATGTCCCCGTTATATTAAGTAACACATAAATGTTTTCGCAAGTAAAAAGTCATATACCCCCTGTTTCTTACTTCCAAAAGATGCAAAGAATATAACATGTTTCAGTACCTGCTTGCGAAAATAGAGCAAGGCAATATGGATCTACACGTATTGCTATATAAACTGACATAGCTATGCTCAAGACTTAACTAAAAGAAAAAGAACATAGATTTAAATATAATTTTAACACGGCCAACATTGTTAGAAGATAGTAATTAACCTGGGATATGGGAGGAGACTTTACGTTGTGGCTGACTACAAAGGAAAGCAGAGAACCAGCAGTGAAAAGGTAGGCTAGATAAACTTAGAAGTTAGATTTTGACATTGTTATTTATTGATTGTTGCAGACATCAATAACAATAGATGAATGCAGTTCTAGATATCTCCAGTCTCTTTTAAATGGAAGGTCAAGGGTCAAGCTTCCCAGTATTGATCAAGAATTCAGGCCAGGGCCTTGACTCTAAACTCCTGGTTACACCCATTCAAAGTACGTTTCAAAAGTCAAATTCTCAATAAAACAAGTAAACGATGTGTGTTAACATACTTTTTTATATCAGATCCACTTTAATGGAAGCCAAAAATGTCCCCGTTATATTAAGTAACACATAAATGTTTTCGCAAGTAAAAAGTCATATACCGCCTGTTTCTTACTTCCAAAAGGTGCAAAGAATATAACATGTTTCAGTACCTGCTTGCTAAAATAGAGCAAGGCAATATGGATCTACACGTATTGCTATATAAACTGACATAGCAACGCTCAAGACTTAACTAAAAGAGAAAGAACATAGATTTAAATATAATTTTAACACGGCCAACATTGTTAGAAGATAGCAATTAACCTGGGATATGGGAGGAGACTTTACGTTGTGGCTGACTACAAAGGAAAGCAGAGAACCAGCAGTGAAAAGGTAGGCTAGATAAACTTAGAAGTTAGATTTTGACATTGTTATTTATTGATTGTTGCAGACATCAATAACAATAGATGAATGCAGTTCTAGATATCTCCAGTCTCTTTTAAATGTTCAACCGCAGGTCAAGGGTCAAGCTTCCCAGTATTGATCAAGAATTTAGGCCAGGGCCTTGATTCTAAACCCCTGGTTACACCCATTCCAAAGTACTTTTCAAAAGTCAAATTCTCAATAAAACAAGTAAACGATGTGTGTTAACATACTTTTTTATTTCAGATCCACTTTAACGGAAGCCCAAAATGTCCCCGTTATATTAAGTAACACATAAATGTTTTCGCAAGTAAAAAGTCATATACCGCCTGTTTCTTACTTCCAAAAGATGCAAAGAATATAACATGTTTCAGTACCTGCTTGCGAAAATAGAGCAAGGCAATATGGATCTACACGTATTGCTATATAAACTGACATAGCTATGCTCAAGACTTAACTAAAAGAGAAGGAACATAGATTTAAATATAATTTTAACACGGCCAACATTGTTAGAAGATAGCAATTAACCTGGGATATGGGAGGAGACTTTACGTTGTGGCTGACTACAAAGGAAAGCAGAGAACCAGCAGTGAAAAGGTAGGCTAGATAAACTTAGAAGTTAGATTTTGACATTGTTATTTATTGATTGTTGCAGACATCAATAACAATAGATGAATGCAGTTCTAGATATCTCCAGTCTCTTTTAAATATTCAACCGCAGGTCAAGGGTCAAGCTTCTCAGTATTGATCAAGAATTCAGGCCAGGGCCTTGATTCTAAACTCCTGGTTACACCCATTCAAAAGTACGTTTCAAAAGTCAAATTCTCAATAAAACAAGTAAGTAACACATAAATGTTTTCGCAAGTAAAAAGTCATATACCGCCTGTTTCTTACTTCCAAAAGATGCAAAGAATATAACATGTTTCAGTACCTGCTTGCGAAAATAGAGCAAGGCAATATGGATCTACACGTATTGCTATATAAACTGACATAGCTATGCTCAAGACTTAACTAAAAGAAAAAGAACATAGATTTAAATATAATTTTAACACGGCCAACATTGTTAGAAGATAGTAATTAACCTGGGATATGGGAGGAGACTTTACGTTGTGGCTGACTACAAAGGAAAGCAGAGAACCAGCAGTGAAAAGGTAGGCTAGATAAACTTAGAAGTTAGATTTTGACATTGTTATTTATTGATTGTTGCAGACATCAATAACAATAGATGAATGCAGTTCTAGATATCTCCAGTCTCTTTTAAATGGAAGGTCAAGGGTCAAGCTTCCCAGTATTGATCAAGAATTCAGGCCAGGGCCTTGACTCTAAACTCCTGGTTACACCCATTCAAAGTACGTTTCAAAAGTCAAATTCTCAATAAAACAAGTAAACGATGTGTGTTAACATACTTTTTTATATCAGATCCACTTTAACGGAAGCCAAAAATGTCCCCGTTATATTAAGTAACACATAAATGTTTTCGCAAGTAAAAAGTCATATACCCCCTGTTTCTTACTTCCAAAAGATGCAAAGAATATAACATGTTTCAGTACCTGCTTGCGAAAATAGAGCAAGGCAATATGGATCTACACGTATTGCTATATAAACTGACATAGCTATGCTC
>OZ029928.1:3032673-3204326 GCA_964023275.1 Norana najaformis
CATTTCTATGCAGATGATACCCAAATCTACATTTCGTTTGACGGTTTTTCTTGTCACTCATCTGCACAGCTGTTGTCTGATGCCTTTGAGAAGTTACAGTGTTGGATGGCAGCAAATAAACTCCTCCTTAACCCATCGAAGACTGAATTTTTACACTGGGCATTCCACAGCAACTTAAGAAGTTTAAATGGCTTATATTCTTAACATTGAGTTTTCTGATAATGCTCATGACTTGGGGGTTGCTTTTAATTCTAATATGTCTCTCACAAACTATGTAAATGGTATTTGTAAATCACCACACATGTATATTCGTGACAGACGCAGAATTAGGCGTTATATCCCCATGTCTTCTAGAATATCTTTGGCTAATGCATTGGTCTCTAGTCGCCTAGACTACTGTAACTCAATCCTTGTTGGTATCACAGAGTCAAATATGCAGAAACTCCAAAGAGTTCAGAACTCCTTGGCTAGAGCATAACAGATACTTCAAAATATGAGCACATAACCCCTGTGCTTAAATGTTTTCTTTGGCTTCCTGTTCAGCAAAGGATTTGTTTCAAATTGGAACTTACTATTTATGAAACATTGAACTACGGCCAACCAAAATACTTAAAATCAGTCCTTATTCCCAAGACTTATCATTATTCTGCAAGGACATCTGATTGTCTTTCTCTGGTCATACATTGGACTAGAACTGTTCTGGGTAAACGAGCTTTTTCGGTTGCTGAGACTAAATTTTGGTAATCCCTTTCCTGTGTCTGTTCTTTCTGCTCAATAGCTTTGTCATTTCGTTCTCAACTTAAAACTTACCTTTTTCAGATTGCTTATCCACCGTAGGCTGCCTCTCTGTCCTGTGCGCTGACCTTTTGGATATTGACCAGATTGCGGTTTGGCTTTGGTGTGCCATCGGTTGATGCCTTGTGCATTAGACACCGACGCATTAGAAGTTTCTTATTATTATTATTAAATATTATTATTATTATCATTACATAATTTGAGAAATATCCTATGATAGCCAAATAAGCAAGTGGACCTCTAAAATTACATTCTTTCCTTATTATTTAAGAGATGGCGTTATATGTTGATTATATCGCATTTGATTGTCAGAAGTGGACCTAGTCGCATACGCCTCCCTCACACCTATATATATGCACACACACACACACACACACACACACACATATATATATATAGATTTGAGGGAGGCGTATGCGACTATATATGTATACAATACAAAAGATTATATATCTGAAAATGAAGGCTATATATACCACAATGTAGAAACAATGCTCAAAGCAACTTTTGTATAATATTATAATTTTATAGACAAGTAACAAATTTGACGTAGCATGTTTAGCTCGACAGAAATCGATCATTATAGCACTAAATTATAAAGCTTTAATGTTTCGATTATTGTTCACGACATATTTGCCGATTTTGTATAATGTCCGCATTAAATGTCCTTTCTGCGGGTTTTCAACATCTATGGCGAATAAACCTGTACATAATGAGAATAAAAATTTCACCATTTAATGGGCTTAACAAACCGATTTTCGAAAGGCATGCCTTTTTGCCAACATCGCAGCATTGACGAGTTCCTTGAATAGTTCGACGAGGCACTGGAGAAACTCGATAATGGTAAGTATTGTGCCTCCGAGAATCAGTCCCACGGCACCGCCAATGTCGCAAACCAGTGTGAGGAAATCGTAAGCGGGAGTCATTTGGATGTCGGTGTAGCTCAGCTGAGAGTAGAAGATATCCAGGAACACGAGTTCCTTTCTGAGTTTTGACATCGTCAGATTCCGTCCCTTGAAATGCGATCTTTGCAACATGTAGTTCAGGAAATGCTGTGACAGAGGACTTGTTGAAACTGAATACGGATAAGTGATTTGATTGCACTGAAGAGGACAATCACACTTCATGGACCCTCCGGAAATAAACCATTTCGTCAGTTTTGATATGCAGGATAAATACTGGCCAACAGAGCATAATTTCATTCCTGGAACTAATCGCACAAAATTATTTTACAACTAGAATTATATGTGGACCTCTCAAGGACATACTGTGGATATTATCATTATGATTACTTTCTCATATTATCGCAACAGCGTACTGTCTGAATATACACAGCAGTCAGTTCGTTTGCTGTGACCCGAAAGCTGCATTGGTGTTGTTCTTTTGCATAATTTTTTATGAATTAGGCCTAATTAACGAATTCTTTGGGCAGTGACCATTTGGAAATGGCTCTATTTAGGTATATTCCAGTATACCCTTTAAAATTCAGATAGGTGACGCCAGCTGGCGTGTTTATAACCACGAAAGCTATCTTTTGCAATTCATCACAGTTTCCTCGTTTTCTCGTGGACAAAATAATTTAACTCTACTGCATATATATTCTTGGTCAAAGTATTCTGGATTTACAGAGACGAACATTTAGTCATGTTTGGCAATCTCTATAAACTTTTAATAGGACAATGAGTTGGTGACTGGCGTCACTAGAACTTGCACCACGAGTCTGTAGTTCGTAGGCAATAAGATTGGTCTTCAAGATCAACCGTGAATGTCAAATTGTGAGAAAAATAATCAGGAAGACCACGAGAAAGACCATCCGCGAGAGTGGCCACCGACCTCGATCTCAACTGTAACCTACAACGTCAGGTGTTTTTAATCTTCTCGAAAATCTGTTCACCTATAATCTGTTCACCTATAATCCGTTAACCTATAATAGTCCGCTGGTCGTAAGAGATTCGGGACGCCGTTGAGCCGAACAGGTAAGGCAGCTTATCATCAGCTTCAGTATAAAACAGCGCGTCACTGTTCCTACACTGTTCCAACGGTAGTTGTATGGACTTGGTCATAACACGAGTTGACTGCAGAGTAGTAAGAGTCGCCCTGAAATGTCTAGACACATCCTGCACTCTTAGAACATTCCTTATGTCTACTCCTGGCCGCACAGACTACACGATTGGACACCAGTTCTACTCGAAATTACACATTGTTCAGTCCTATGGCCGCTCCTTACACCTTAAACACGGTCTACTTCACTCCGTGCATCACTATTCTGGAAGCCAATGTACACCAGTGGACCTATCAAATTTGTCAAAGATATTCAACCGTAATCTGCTTGCACTGTGTCTGAGAGGCGTATACCTAAATACACACATGCATACATATAGATGTGAACACATACTGGCAATAATACGTACATACATACATAAATACAAGTCATGCATACACACATATATATAAGACTTACATACATACATACTACATAAGTGCATTCATAAATACATGCATACACATATACATATATACATGCATTAAATTCAAGGTTTGTCATTCATCTTAGTTATACCTTCGAAATGAAGCGGTCGACATTTACACTCAGATGTCACAAACATCGTCATGCATTCCGCCATACATCCGGTGAACGTGTAATTTTCGCCCTGAAGACAATCACCATACGGTGAAGGCAACATAGAGACCTACAAATAAACGACCGAAATTTTATAATAAAATCTCAAATAGAGATAAAATACTTAATTGGCAGAGTTATGTTGATTCTGGACAAAAATATTCTAAGCATTATTTAAGAAGGCAGTAAGAACTATTAGCAACTTTACAGAAATACAGTAATTGAAAAAGTAAACAGGGTGATTGGAGAAAAGTGCCCCTTTGGAAAAACTTCATAAAAACTTGTATTCAAGATTAATAACAATTAGAATATTAATCAAATTTGGATAAAAACCAATTTACTATTATGTATGATGCATTACGGTCGAATCTCGGAACGAGGAAGGCTGAGAACAGAACATGATGCATTAAGATACAATTTGTGCTAAAAATGTCCTCCTTTGGTTTTGACGCAGGCAGTAAGGCGCGCCCACCACTTTCTGATAGCACTCAGTTATGCGTTGATCCAATTCATCCCACGCCTGCCTGATACGTTGACGTAGCTCATCGACATTCCGAATTTTTGCTCTGTAGACTTTTTTTTCTTAGATCATTTCCCAGATTTTGTAGTCTATAGGAGTGATTGGAAGCCAAAGTGCAGGAGGTATGAAATCAGGAGTCTCGTTCGTCAACAGTTCGACGATTTCACGAGCTCGGTGTGCTAGCGCACCATCCTGCTGAAATGTGTAATACTCTTGACATTTCTCGTATATCTGGTAAGAGTTTCTCCATTAACAGGACATTCCGGTAGTACGTACCATAACTTTAACGCTCGGTTCCACGAAGTGTACCGCTGTTCTGCCATGTGCAGACACACCGACCGAAACCATTAGCGATCGACTGAAAGTCGAGCGAGTGCGAAGCAAACGATTCCCAGGGATGTTCTTACGAGTATCGACGACAGTATACAAACGATCATTTTGACTATTCGATGGTGCAGCGATAGTGAAAAAAAAGCTTTTCTTCAGTGAACCAAATGAAATGGACCATACGTGCAGGATAACGTTTTAATAAAAGCCTTGAGCGCTCAAGTCTTGCCTGCTTGTGGGCCTCCGTGAGTTCAGTCGCTTTCCTGCTTTTGAAACATTTTCATCCAAGGTCATTCTTCAAAATTTCATTTATTGAACACTGAGAAATGCAATTATCGTGCAATTTGTCGCTATGTGAGATGAGTTTGCGGTTTATCATCTTGACTCGAAACAAGATCTTGAACATTTTCAATGCTCTCGTTAGTTCTTGCAGTTCCTTATCTGCTGCTACCTACATGACGACCTAAAATCCGCTTCCATCAATCTTCCTCAGAAAAGCTTAAGAACCGAGTTTTTATCCCCTTCTGGAAATTCTTTTAGAAAACGTTGGTCCCCAAAATTCTTATTTTGGTGTAAAAATTTTATAAATGTTTAGTCCTCTACGTTGAACATCAGTTTCCCGTAGATAGTGTTCGCAAATGACGTCAAAATGACGTCATATTTAACAGGGACCATCCAAGATTCATATATCCTTAGCCGTTACAGTCAAGCTTAAAATTCTTATTTTGGTGTAAAAATTTTATAAATGTTTAGTCCTCTACGTTGAACACCAGTTTCCCGTAGATAGTGTTCGCAAATGACGTCAAAATGACGTCATATTTAACAGGGACCATCCAAGATTCATAGATCCTTAGCCGTTACAGTCAAGCTTAAAATTCTTATTTTGGTGTAAAAATTTTATAAATGTTTAGTCCTCTACGTTGAACACCAGTTTCCCGTAGACAGTGTTCGCAGATGACGTCAAAATGACGTCATATTTAACAGGGACCATCCAAGATTCATATATCCTTAGCCGTTACAGCCAAGCTTAAAATTCATTTGAATATCCTTACATTTTATGAATATCTTGTTTTTTTTCAATTACAGAGTACAGATCATTTCTAGGAGCTAAATAAACTATTCAGTCACATCAGTGCATGGCAAGAAGCAATTATATAATAATATAATTATAAATTGGATATATATGACTTTTGACTTACCTCTCGACGGGTAAATGAAATGGATGTTTGAATGCCAGTCCCGACTTTGAATCCATGCGTTAGCAACCCAGTAGCCTCGCGTGGATCATGTAAAACAATCTATCGAAGACCAGGATTCTTATGAATCAGATAGTTGCAGTTAGAAATTTGTATAGCGCAGTTTCAAAAGTCACCAGTCAATCTATGCTAAATAATATTAAGTGCCACTGAGAGCAGAAATTTTATAAATTAAGAAGCAAAGCTCAAATAACTAGAAGAGTCTCCAACACAAGCACCAAACAATGGATTCCCATCCGGATTTGATAGTTCACATCGTGTTCAGAGTTCCTGGTCGGCCTTGGATCGAGGACGAGGAACAACAGACGATGTGGTCCGTCTCCGAGGCATACGGTTGCATGTCCTTGAGAGATGGTAGATGACGCGGTGTCTAGAAATCTCTTGAGTCAGGAGTTCTGCGCAGGACAGAGAGTCAACTTGTCGCAGAACTACTCCGTGGTCTACGGTCGATATCACTCCAAAGACTCTCCCCGACCTGCCTGTACCAAATCCAGAATTATGCCAGTAACTTACAACGTATGGATCTGTGAGTTTGAGGTTCAAATTTCCAGCTGGGAACTTGTCAAATCCTCAAATGACGGTGAGAAATGAGGACACTGGAAAAATCAGGGCCCAAAAGCGCACAAACCCATGCCGAAATCGAGAATATGCACTAAGTCGCACAAGAAATCGAACAAACGAGAACTTTAATCAAAATTTTGCGCAAGTCGAAGTAACTTACAAATGACAAAATTAGGGCAAAACACGACTTACCTTTTAAATGTAATAGAAACCGTATTCTCTTGTTAAGGCGTAACTGTTTAGATCATCTATGCCATCCTCGCATAACTTTTGTGAGGTCACTAAAATCCGCTTATAAGACAATAACCCCCGGTAAATAACCCCCGAACAATAACCCTCGGACAAAAACCCCGGGACAATAACCTCCTATGCAAAAACCCACCAGACAGTAACCCCCTATACTGACATATTAATTATATAAATATACAAATCATATATATATATATTGTATATTAATCATAAAGTTTATGTATTAATTTATCAGACATACATTAGAGAACCATGCAACGTCACAGTATGAAATTAATTGTGTAACAGAAAATGCTGTTTATTGTTAATTAGTTTATTGAACTTAAAAAGAAAGGTTGTGAGCTATTCCACGTAATAGTCAAGAACATTGCGCTAATTGTAGTTGCTAATGACGGCCAGAATCCATGCACTGGAGTCAGCATACTTCTTCCTTGGAGGTTGCGATGGGTGACCAGCCAAAAATCGGCTGCAGTGAACTTGTTGTAATGCTTGTTCCCTTTGAATATATCCAATGAACTTCCAAATTGTTGGATGAAAACTGCCGAAGTTCAACTGAAAACATCTATGCCAGCCTTCAATCGAATTGTTTGTTTCTGGTAATTCGTCTTCGGATCTTCGATGCATATTCCACATCCCAGGATGTCGTCGTCCACGTCGTTGTGGTCTTCCTACGTAAGCATCGTCGAAATAATCAGCAACCGGTCTACTTTGTGGAGGCAGTATTTCAGACAATTCCTCAAAGGCACCAGCAACGTCGTCCATTGGCACAAATGCAAGAGCTGGAATCATTCTTAATTTCAGTGCAAATTCGAAGTCTTCTTGGTAGCGTTGTTGTAGAACGTTTTCCTGAATCTTGGGGTAGATATTCTGACTCAGATGAAAGAAACATCCTTTGATTTCACTCTCCGGAAAAACTCTTTCTAAACTGTTTATAACTGCCAATTCAAAATCAACCATGATGCTAGCTGGCTTCAAATTTACATTTAGCGTAAATAAATTCTCAAACAGTTCAATGTATGTGGCCTGAGTTTTGTTCTTCAGTAATGCATAAACACATGAAATGGTTCGTTTGTTAACCAGAGCGTGAACGGTGTACAGTTGAACAAAAAGTGAATGAGCTGTTTTGAAAGTTCATCCAAAATCCAGTGAGGTGTATTTCCCAAGAGTCGGATGTTGTCACGTGTTCTAAAGATTAACATTCGATTGTTATTGCCTGGACCGGAATCGAACAGAAAAAATTCTTGACCATCATGTATAACGTTGTAGCGATCTGGATTGACAACTTCGTCAACATTATGTGGAGCAGGAAGCGGATTATTAACAGCTTGACAATGACGTCTGACATTTCGACGTAAATGATGAACGGTTGGCAACTTGGCTTTTGCATCACAGTTTATCGTTGAAACAGACTGAGTGATTATTTGCTGCGGCGTTTCTTCCGTTTCGTCTGCCTGTATCTTCATTCGTTGAACTGCTTTGAGAAATTCCTGTCGAGCAGGATCCGGACCATGAGAATGTTCGTTAAGCCGCCTACAAGCTCTTCTCCACGAATTTTTAGTTTAGCTTTACATTCTGCCTTGTTACGCTTCTTTTCGCACTCAAACGACAATACACCATTTGCTAAATTTTTCTGCTTTTCGTATATATAACCTTCAAAACTAAGTTTATCTTTTCCTTGATCAGATTTTATAAATTCCATCATGGATAGAAATAGATCAAATTTTTAAACTTTGTATTTTCCATAAACCATTTATATTACATAGTAGTTGGCCTCTTTCATGTTGTATGGTAATTCTTTCATGTCTGCTCTGTGCCCAATTGTCTAATAATTGTCCAGTATTTAGTTCTCGGATGTTTGGTAATTCTTTCTACTCTTTACTGTATGTACTGTATCAGTATAGGGAGTTATTGTCCGGGGTTTTTTGCATGGGGGTTATTGTCCGGGTGTTATTGTCCGGGGGTTATTGCCTTAAAATCCGCTATACAGAATCTGCGATACCTGCATTTTTACTTCACTTCAATAAAGCAATGTTACAATAATTGAACAAGTCTTATTTCGCAATGGAAGAAGTTACATCCAGTTACGGTGTCAGGGGTTTAAAGCTGTGGCGCATGAAAAAATGCTGAGATATTGGATAGTCATTTCTAAATGCGTTCTCTTAACATAACAATTCAAGTGCATCCAAAACTGATCTGATCCTCGAATTAGCAAGTTCATTTAATCCAGATGGATATGCAAAAGTTGAAAGGGTTATAGGGTATTGCATGATGCAAGAACAGAAGAGAGTCCTTCTAAGATGCTATAGTGGAGAGGTGGAATGAAACTTTAGAAATATGCTCTATCAGTTAGTGAGGAAAGTTCTTAAGGCTGCGAGAAGGCATTTTTATTGCGAGGCTATAGTCTATTGTGCTGTGCAACCAACACCAGTCCTTCTCTGATGTTTTACTCACAGGCCGTGAACACTTGACTATACTAAAAGAGAACTGAGTGGTTATCAGATTTCTCCTTGAGAATTGGCTTCTGCTGGCAAGTACATGCAAAAGTAAAAGAATCAGTTACAACTCGGGAATGAAATAGCTGAACAACATGCGAAGAAAAAGCAGCAGCCTACCGAGCCTACACAATGCAGATTATTACAATCTAAGCCATCTAAGGTCTAAGGACAGAGTTTGACATCGGACATCAGGTGGTGACACTTCTATGGAAGGAAATTGCACAACAGGAGCAGCCAAGCTGAAAAGTTATTTTTAATAGTTTAAACCGTGCCAGCTTTATTTTAGTGTAAGGATCCTGGGCGGAGGAGCTCAGCAGCATGAGAACCTGAGGTATTGTATTTTGGAGGCATATACAAGTGATTTAGAGAAGAACAATTCCATTATTGTAAATTTATTTTGTGAGATTCACTCACTTTTGTGAGAAAAAAGTTACACTGGAATTGTTCATATTGTACTTCTCTAAGCTAATATTTGAAAGTTGTAGAATATAACGCATAGCGCATGGTGCGCCATCGGTTACATCAAATCACAGTACAAAGTATTGAAACACATCGTAAAGAAACAATTAAAGTACAAAAATTCTGGAAAAAAATTGCTGAAACAGTACCTCGAATCCAACAGCTGGAGTCCATACTGCAAAAGAATCAGACTGGTTGACCCACAGCACAAGACGCAGTCCATATCTGGCTCCAGGAAGAGTCGTTACGTAATTTGCTGTACCTAAAATTTACGAGAAAGCTCTTACGCTTCGTCAATTTTATACAAAATAATTAAAGTGCATTTACAATCTCTTAACAACAGTAGAACTACTAATTTGAAAACCTTTCAGTTTAAGTCAAAGAACAAGTTTAACGGCAGCACATGACAGTATGAAGTATCACTATAACTGGGTTGTCTTTCTTACAAGGGGCAGTCGGTGCCATTTATTTTTCAATCCCACCAGCCATTTTAACTGATGAGCTGCAGCATGAATTTTATGAATCCCATGAATCGCTGAGTTTGAGGATTCCTAAGTGAAACCGAAGATGCACCCGGAGATGGGGGAAGCTGAAGTAGTCCGCGCACTGAAGAATGACAAGGCTCCGGGCATCTGTAGAATCACGCCGGAGATGCTCAAGGAGAGTGAAGTGTGCTGGCTTATGCGACTCACGCAGACGATACAAAGGACCTGGCATACAGAAGTAATCCCAGAGTACTGGAGAAGAGACATTATTCTTTTCTACGAAGGCAAGGGCAGCAGGAAGGACTGTAAAACTACCGCGAAATTACCCTCCTGTACGTTTTTGAAAAGGCCTTCAAACGCTTTGTTTTGGACCGTGCGAAGAATCTTCTCGTGAAGCTTAGAATACTCTAGGAACGTTCACAACAGACAGGATCTTCACCTTGAATACTTTCACCCAGATCCGACGTGGATACCAACAACCACTGTAGGTCGTATACGTTGACTTGAAGACCGTATTTAACTCGCTCGATATGTAGTAAGGCGCTCTAGTGCTCTCTAGGAAACTAGGGCATCCCAGCCGTCTATTTCACGCGTGCCTTATATTCATATTCCAACACTGTGAGGTGGCTTAGAGTTCGGAGTCGAGTATGACAGGGTGATTCGTTGGTTCCAGACTGTCTTGCGGCACCAGTAGACGAAATTATGGAGCCTAGGTCCAATGTGACATGTTGTGCGCCACTATCGGGGAGGAGGTCTTTACCGACGGATGTTGTCTTCTTGACGGTACAGATAGCAGAAGTGCTACTTTTGGCGCAGAAAGTTCTGGGCAGGGAGGTAAAGGCTTTCGGCCTGGAGATCAACGGGACAAGATTAAGATCAGAACAAGCACAGACTGTTCCCTGATCAGCTACTGTCAACTGTTGCAGGTGATATGCTGCAGATATTGGACGCATTTACATTTTTGGAAGCCAAATAGTTCTCAGTCGATCAAGCGAGCAGGATATCAAGCACCGAATTAATGTCGCCTTATCCTGAATGGTTTCCCTAGGTGAGATCATTTGATGCTCCGAAACTGAGCTTACACCAATCTGCAGCTCAATAAACTGTAAGTTTTGCTGGTACTCCTCTACAACTGCGAGACCTGGGCGACCATTGTGACCCGAAATAAGAAGCTTGATATCTTCGACATAATACGGTGCCTCAGGAGTATCCTAAGGATTTTCTAGATCGTGCCAATAACATGGCGATCACAGGCAGAACGGTGTCAGGAACGATCAGAAGGAGAAAGGCGAGGCGACTCTGGCACAGTCCGAAAACGGCTTTTCGGGCATGTTGCACGGATTCAGAAAGACAAGGACCACCAGATATCACTTTGGATTGCAGTGAACAAGCTCCCTAAAGGACTAAAGAAGACAATGCAGCCGACCTATGACTACCTGGACTAGAGTTGTGGAGGAGGATCTGACAAGCCTTAACTACGGCCTTCATACAACATGGAAGAAAGCGCAGGACAGAACAGCTTGGCGTCCCGTCATTAAACCGGGTACGCTCAACTGAATCGGCCACCAGAAGAAGTCAAAAGGTCGTAGACCATATGAAATTTCTTTGTGGATTTAAACGCACAATTATAAAGAAACCTCAAAAGTGGCCTACAATATGTAACAGCGTTTCTTATCAGCTGATATAACAAGACTCGGATATTCCCATTAAACTTCTGCTAAAAGTCTTTTATTTGCAGGTTTACCTGTGCTTACCTGGGTTGAATGAGAAACAAGAGGCCAGATCAATGTTTACTTTTTTAATGGCATCATTTGAATTGCAAGGCAAATTCTGAAACGAACACTGAAAAATATTCTCTATATTTTAAGATGAATGCATATAGAAACAGTAATCTGATTAAACAGTTAATTTATATTTTATTACATTCTTCCAGGATTTAAATCTGCTGTTTCTTGTCAAAATCTATTGAGTATTGTTTGCCAATCAACCGTCTGATAGGAAAAAATTTTTTGTCTTATTTCTGAGGTATTTACAGACCAAAATGGTATTCAGTGAGATATTAGGTAAGGTCTAGCCATAAACACCATAGCCTACGTTTCTTAAATCGTTTTCTTCAAATAAGGTATTACACATTTTGTAAGAAGAATAAGAAAGATAATACTGAAGTGATGTAATTTAACTCATGCAATGCGATTTCGTGGTCATTGCAATAGTGAAATTTACGAAACAACCCGCTAAAGAGAACTTTTGCTGTGCATTCGGCCAACGGGGCTAAATAAAGGCGAACCGCACTTGTTTTTCACTTCCATGCTTATGCACATGGCCCGATTAGGTCCTTTCGCACTGCGCATGAAACGGATTGGACAGTTAAAACATGCTATAATCAAAGTGCTGTATACTGTACTGTTCAAATAAGTGGTCAAGTTTATGAAACGGGTATATTTTATCGTAATCGTCATTTCGAGATTTCTACAGCTCCCAGAGAAAGATGATCCGCTTATGCCGTGCATTTCGGAATCTATAAAAATCTGTATAAATTTCTTGTTATACTGAAAACGTATATTTATTATAGACTGCACAGCGGTGTACGCGACTATTTTCAGCTACGGGGTCCACTGCCTGAATGAAAATTGAATAGTCTGAACAGCCAGCGCCCAGGGCATAAACCCCGAACGACTTGTGTCAGCTTCCAAGCAGGATTCTGGGCGGATCCTCTGAAGCCAATGCAATTGGAAGTATATAGTCTGACATTCAGCACATTTGTGCTAAATATGTGCGTTGCTTTCTATAATCCATACAGTTAACAATCAGTCTGAAAAAATATTCTTTAGTCTATAATATTTGTTATCCATCGACAGAGGAAACTCACGAATTGCCAATCATGGAGGAGTACACCTAAAACATCTAGTTGGATCTACTGTAGATAAACCCAACGAGTGTTGGTCTTAGCCTCAGCCCGAGTACAGTCCGAAATTCAGCAACACTCCACTACGCTTTCACACACTACCTTGTGTGACGAGGGCTTCCAGGCAATCTCGGTCAACACCTTGGGGTACCAGATATCATGACTCGTAGAGCTCTAGCATGGTCCTGTTCGCTATGGCCACTTGCGAAGTGTCCAAACAGCTGGAGCCTTCTTGTCTGGATTATCTCCGACACAGGAATTTGCATCATGCATCGACAGATTTCCATGTTGGTAACGTGAGCCGCATAGGAAATACGCGGGATTCTTTTCACTGAATTTCTTCAGTGGTGTCTTTGCCACCTGAAGAAAGGCATCAAGCTTCGCCTCCTGGTCCTTGGTGAGCGTCCAAGTATCGGCTCAAAACAGAAGGACAGGCAGTACGTATGCCTTGAGAATTCATATATTGGTGTTGAGCTAGATGCTGGTACTCCAGATCCCTCGTTGTAGGTTGCTCTTGCATTCTGATGAATCACCATCAAGTGAACCACGCTCCTCGTATTCGTATACAACTCCCTCATCAGGTCGACTAGTTTCTCTGGTATTCCACGAGATGGTAGCGACTTCCAGATGAATCTACGATCCATTAAGTCTAAACTGATCCCTCAGACCGACATAGGCAATTCACAGCGGTTGTCTAAATGCATGTCTAGTTTAGATGAGACTGATCCATGTGAATATGCGAACGATTGCTGATCTCCTCGGAATGAAGTCTCTTTGCTCCCTGCATCTCAACTGAAGCAGGTGTTTCCTAACTCTTGATAGGGTAACGCCTGCAAAGAACTTGCCGACCACTAACAGCAAGAAAATGACACGATGGTTCTTGTAAAAAGAAATGATAATTCCCCTGGTTCATTCACTCGACGCTGAGACAGAGTCCCAGACGCCTCTTTTCAAATTGACGGATGAGCCATTTAGTACCTGCCTCACTCTCGTGCATTCGCATACTGGTTAATCTATTTGAGCTGACAAAACCTAATGCTAAAGTACTCCAAAACCTGTTGTTCAAAGTCAGGGTATCAAAATCTAGTTTGCTGTGCTCTCGGCATTGAGACTTTGAACGTCAGTCGTTAATAAAATGGGACGTCAACAAATAACTACTGTTGCTTAAGAAAGCTCTGTTTACAGTTTAAGAATTCACATTTTTGCAAATACCTAGTTTGCATTTTTGCCGCTGCAGAGTTTGCATACTGATTAATCCCGTTCTGCCTAGTCGGATACAAAATTCTAATGCTTCGTGACTGAGTCAAGTGAGCGCTTAGCAACTCGTCAGGGTCGCTGCAGAACCAATGCACTAAATTGAAATTTCACGAATTTTCCCTGTCACTGAAGGAGTGGAAAACAATGGCTCTTGTCATGGAATATAAAATACTCTAACTCAGAATGCTAAACCAATGATGACGATTTAAGTAATATTAAATAATGTATAAAATACAATGTCATGTCATGCTAAACGACGTAATGTAAGATGATGTAAAGCATTTCGGTGTGATGTAATGCGAATAAATGCGATCTAAATACTTACCTCTAACATCGTTTCCTTGATTTGCACTCTTGCGTAATCGTAAAGAAACTCTTCATTTAAATCACTGAATAAACGGATTGATTCACTGCTGCCGTTCCCGAATTCGAGATCCGTGAAAGGCGGAAGATGGAGGGAAGCTATGCTTTGTGTTTCCTTCAAAGACCGAATTCTTTCTTCTAGGCACAAGCAAACAATCCCGTAAATCTGATTACCTGATATCTATTCAGCTATGCGGATTGCCCGTCAATACTACTAAATACGCACGCAGTCTAGGCAAATATATGACTCACTTATGTCATTTTATAATCATGTTGGCGCCATATGCCATTCAGCTCATACGGGATATTCGTAGAATCAGATCTCTTTTGTCCCATACTGTTTTATTTCTACTAGCTAATCACTGGTTTCCAGCAGGCTTGACTATTGCAATTTACGTCTTATTGGCATCATAAATTAAGAACTGCAAAAAGCACAAATGGTTGCAAACTCTCTGCCAAAACCGTAACAAAAACACATAAGTATCAGCATATTACACCAATACTGCATTTGTTCACTGTTTGCTCATCGAGCAAAGAATCCAGTTGAAAATCTGTCTTATAGTTCACAAAGTACTACATTTAAATCAACCCATCTAGATCTGTTCCATGCTCAACCGTCATACCAACAAATATTGCACTCGATCAATGGACACATTGACTCTTGCCTTTCGTTCAAGAACAGTGTTGTCTTCTCGATTGCTAGTCGGAATTCGGCTTCGGAATTTTCTGCCAAGTTTTATTCGTTTTCTCAGTTCTGTAATATCATTCAAGCCTAAACTTAAGACTCAGGAGTTTCAACTTGCTTGCACACCGTAGCCTAACTTCTGGTTCTCTGAATTATAGGAATTTGACCTGGCTTCTTCAATGGATTATGATTTTGATTACGATTTAACTTGAGGCGACCATCGATTGATGCCTTGAGCAATTAATGATAATGGTGCTACAGAAGTCTTCCGTCAATGGCACCCTCCACTCTCAGAAAGTCATGGCTATGACACCATCAAACCAATATCAACCTGCCTTTCAGACACCGAATTTGACATCATTCGTGCTGTCCGCTTCTTTTAGTCTGTTTCCTCCGTTGGCCCAAGTGCGCTAATCCCACAGCACATTATGGACTTTATAAACCGTAACGAGCTTGGTTCCGAGTCGTTTCCTCAGTTACCTCTCTTATTAGCCTCCTGCTGGAAGGTTTTTGTCCTGAGGCTGCTGCTCCTATCCTGTTCGGATACGCCCTCCTGGCTGGAGACATCAGGTGGACTTCGTCCTGTTGGTTTTGACTATTTCTGGGGCCACCTGGCTCCAAAGTGCGCAACTGCCTTTGCACTGAATCAATTGTCTCAGTATTTTATGCCATTGCAGCTAGGAGTCGACATCCGGGAGTGGATGTGAGCCAACAGTAGATGCATTTCGACGGTGCCTCACTGACCTGCCACAAGGTTCATTTCTTGTGAAGCTGGATTTCTACAGGTATGCAATCAATAGCCTCAGCTCCAGCTATGCAGAACCGGAGAACAGCCGTGAAGTTTTCCAAAGGAGAGCTCTGTGCATCGCTTTACCATTATTATTATTTAATTATTGTAAAAATTACTACTACTACTATTGCTACTACTACTACAACTATTACTACCACTACCAGTTTCACCACTGTTACTAGTAGTGGTAGTAGTAGTAGTAGTAATGGCAGTAGAACTACTACTACCACTAGTAGTTTCACCACGGTTGGTAGTAGCAATAGTAGTAGTAGTAGTAGTGGTAGTAGTAGTAGTGGTAGTAGTAGTAATAATAGAAAAAGTACTTATAGTAATAGTAATACCATTGCTACTATTATTACAGGGAGGTCTATAAAGCGCAACGCAAACCAATATAACGAAATACACTGCAAATGAGCACAAAAAATGGTTGGCTAATTAAAATGGGTTTATATTTACAAGAAAATAAAATAAAATTTATTTAGTTACCAATAGATAACAAGGCCTTTTTGCTGATGAACTGCTCTGGACAGATGGTTACGGTAGGAAAGCGCAGAGATCGGTTGTAAGCTATCCGATAGTTGACGATGGTTGGATATGTCAGGTAGTAAGATATGCGATCATGAATCTGGGAAACCATGAAACCCGTTCCGAACAGTAGAAGCATTGTCCATACCACCTTGCGGATAATGGAGGCGATTTTGTGGGATGATGGTTTAACCAGGTAAGACAAACCCACCATGGATGCTTCTTGTGCAAACTTTGACATCCGACATTTCAAGCCCATTCTCACTATCTTGAAAAAACTCATTCCTTCATCCGTGATATCAATATTCATCTGCTCTTTAATCGTTTCCAAGGCGTCAAGAGTTTCTTCAGCTGGATCGGTCTGACGTCCATCAGTGACCGACTTACTGTCGCAAATTCTCGCACTCGGTCCTGACCTAATCTGACTTTTGTACGCGATTGATTCTTCTTGATTTTCTTGTAGTTTTGCAACAGCTTCATCTGCCTGAGTCGAAAACATTTCGCCTTCAAGCATGTATTCCAGCGAGAATGGATGGCTCATCTTTAAGTGTTTTACGGAGTCAACGGAAGGCTTGCTTTCCACCCGTGTATTAAAGAGTGAAATATTTCGGCCTACATTGAGAATTTGCGTACGTCATTAAGCGGGTGCTAGGCTAATTCAGTGGCCTTTAATTACAGCACTAGTCTATGGTACGGAAGACTCAAGCTGCCAAATTCCTGTTCACGTATGCAAGTTTTCTCAATCGCAAGTTTTCTCAATACGAATCACCATATTATAGTTTTGCTTTTAAATCCAGTTAATAAATAGTCAGTTCTTTACTGCTTTCAGCCATTGCATGAATTCTGTTTTTAGTATCATCAGAACATGGACCCGATAATAAGGTAAACTCTGCGAAATTACTTAAGGAATTTCGGTCATTTTAATACATATACATCTTGTACTAACTACTCGAAAGCCTCCTTTTCTTCCACGTTTTCTTCGTCAATTCTCAATTTGTGGATGACGCGTACACATATTCTACTAACTTCTAAAGAGTCCGCGATAGCTGTTTAACGTTAACATAAACCGATGGATTTTAAATCTTATATTGTCGAAAATAAAATAATACCATGATGTGTGGATTGAGTTTTCTCACGATTCCAATATTGTCTTATCTTCAAATTATTTGATCTTGGACTCCGAGGTTACATATATTGGGAGGCAGATAATCTAATTATGCACCGGGGAAAATGCGACTATATTACTCACCCTTTCATCACATTACATTGGAGTAGATTAGATTGGAAATATTTCAAATTATATTGATAATACAATTCTTGTCTTCCGTTCCTGCACTTAATTTTTTATGTCGTTTTTACTGTCGCTTCAAATGAGCCTCATGAATGGCTTATATCGTCATTACATAGAAGGAGCTAACAACCTGTACAATTATTTGAAAACATCGTCATTAAAAGTTAATGCGGGAAGTTGAAAATATGTTTGAGTACTCTGTCCTTTATTGATTTATTAAATCAATAAATGTGGTGACATGACATTTGACGTGAAAACACAACGTGTCTTTGTGTTGTTTTAGCCGTCTTCGCTCAGAAGGTTTACCTCACCATTAATCATCCGTCTTTAAAAGATTCTTAATGACATACAGTAATATCTTATGTGCTTAAGTTATTGATCCATAATATAATCGGTCTTCCACGCGCTTTTGATCCAGATGTTGTACCCTGCATTATTTCCTTTTCGAAACATATCCTTGCTTCCTCATAATATGGCTATCGTGTGTCAGATTTCTAGTCTTGATAATTGTTAACAACTTCCAATCAGACCCGGCTTTTTCCAACAACTATTCACTGGCTTTCTTTGCCAGCCACGAGACCTTCAGTAACTGTCTCAATCCCTTCATTTCAAATCCATCTATTACCACTTCAGTGGATTTCTTGATTGTTCATTCTTCACAACCACAGTCATGTTGGTAAGCCATGACTTGCTAACCATAGTTTCTTCAAGGCTCACATAATTCTTTGACTCTTGTTCAATCTAGCTCTGGTTTTCTCCGGCATTCTGTATATTCTATGATGAGAGACCCTGTGTAAGGAAATGCATCAACCTACTCCAGCTGCTCAATTTTGACCTTGATACAGCAGGTAACACCATCCATTTTCATCACCTCTGTCTTGTAGTCATTAATCAATGAACTCAATTTGCAGCTAATCCGATTAAGATCATATACCAGCTCCGGCAGTTCTGTCACAGAATGAGCCAAAAAATTAATGTCGTCGGCATATCTAAGGTTGGAGACCTTAATTCTACCGAATTTTATCCCTCCTTGAAACCAACCATCAGGTGTTTCCCTGAATGTTGACATGTGCGGTAAAAGGACGCAAACTTGCCGGACCTTTTTCTTAAAACTGAACCATTGTGACTGCGTCCCTTCTTCTTTCACTCTAGCAAGATGTATCCCACAATTTCGCTTATAAGCTGACGAGATGTACATGTCAAACATAATAAGTCAAAGTTTATGATGTGAGACCGAAATAAATTCTTTCTGGAAATCCACAAAACACCCGTAGTAGAGAGGTAACTGGTGCCCCCTTCTCTTTTATATGCAAATCAGACGATCTGATCTCTCGACCCCTTTCCTGACAGAAGCTAGTCTCTTCCGCCACAACCTCTCTTTCCATCTTATTCCAGATCCGTTCAAGGATAATCCTGAGTAGAATTTTATTGGCATATGAGACCATCGCGATTGGTCTATAATTTGTGCACTGCTTCAAATCAGATTTCTTGGAATGAATATGGACTCTGTCAAGTCGTCTGGCCATTCACCAGTTTCAAACATTTCGTATCCTGTGCATCTTGTTCACTGCTGTCTCACCTTGCCCTCTGCTGGGACATCATCAGGGCTTGTTGACTTAGGAATGGAAGTTTTTCGGATAGCTCTTGCAACCTGGGATCGAAGAAGAGGAGGTTTCGGTTCATAAATCTATTGTGTTTTTTGTTTTGTGGAGGGTTTTGTGATATTCTCCCCAGTTGCCGACTTCATGTAGTGCAAACGTGACTTAAACAGTGTTCTGGCTGTTTGAAATGTTAACTTTTGAATTGCTTTTTCCAAATCTGCACACATTTCATCTATCTACTTTAGCTCTGAGCGTGCTTTGCACTTCTGCTTTCGACTCCTTGCATCAACCTGGATCGTTTGGTTTTGATTTTGTTTTGTCCTCAATTAATCGCAGGGTCTCGTAAGCAATTCAGTCTTTCTGTCGCTTTTCTTTGCATGTCCTTCGTAGAAGACCTCACTCTCAGCGGCAGTGCTTGAAGGTGTGGATTTGTGGATTTGAACCACACTGGAGCTGCTTGGCTTTCATTGATTGGTAGTTTTCGCTACGTAAGATATAAATTGGCTCATGCTGGTATGTTGTGTGGAGACGATTGTGTGTTTTGAACTGCACAATTCTAAGCATGGTCATACGTGGCTTGGAATTCTTTTAACTATTAAGTTAATTTTTTATGAGTCCTAGGAAAGGCGTCGGCACCGGAGGCATAGGGCTCCAATCGAAAGCTGAGGTGAGAGGCTTCCAACTTTTAATCCAAAAGGTAAACATTTTTAACTATTAAACTATTAAAGCACTAGTTTTGATCAACATCTGGGAGGAGTACGGGAAATGAAATGAACAGGTAAGCCATTCACTTAAGTATCAGAGGTAAAAAAAATTCATTGAGAGTTGACAGAAATGAATCAATAAATAGTGAAAACCATAAAATGCGAAAAAGGCCATTAGAAAATTTTAAAGATTTAGAAACAATCGTCTACATTTTCAGCCCAATTAAAGGTCGTCAGAACCTTCTTTTCTTGGCCCATTTCGTAATCGTAATCGTAATTCCGAGATTTCTACAGCGCCCAACGATAGCCGCGCAGCGGGGACCAGCTTATTCACAGGCGCTCAGTCAAAACAAAATCGATAGGCAAAAAGGTTCGGTTCCAGGTCAAGATCCAAAAGTCAGACGGCGAGACAGCGTGGCAGCTACGGGGGTAGTGTTTGGGGTTGGAGAGGAGAGAGAGATAAGAGGAAGAAGGGATGTAAGGGTACGATCTGTGGAGTAATGTTTTGAGTTTTGAGTGAAAGGCCGAAGCAGAAAGTGCAGGACTGTTGATCCGATAATGCTCCTCTCGCTATCAAAGCAATCCCGGCAACCTACATTCTCTTAGGGTGCTGATATAAAGCGTCTGTTCTGAAACGCCACAGTGATGTCTCATTATAGCAGACACTGTGTGATTAGAATGCTAATAGACAAAGAACATTGTGCACGATATAGGTTTGTGAGGCACTTAAAACGCGCTACATAAAATGTCGTGATGCATACCCCTAAACATAAGGATGTCAAATGCAGACGACGGGCAATGCTTATTTTGTAGACGCAGCCTATAATTTCTGTGCAGCGCTGTAAAACTATATGGTGGTTTTTATTGCAATACATTGATCGTTTCATAATTTTTTTTTATTATGCTTCAACATTAGGAAGTCATAACATGAATAACTATCGATGCAGTTATGCATGAGTTGTGCTCTATAGTGCGCCATTATTGCTTGTTATGCATGAGTGGCTTCATGGATCTTTATTCGACGTCAACCATACATGCTGCATGAGTATTCTGAGGCGGGTCGATGGGAGACAATAAAAACTATCGTAAGCGGTATGAGGAGCCCGGTCAAATCCTACGAAATCAGCCTAAGGTGGACGAATAAGTTGAAACAGACGAGTCTCGTTTAGACTTGATCGAATTCACAATAAAGAACTTAGATAACGTTCCAAACTGGACACTTAATGTTTGTACGTGGCATTTTCTGGCTATACCATCGTCATTTGCGTATGTCTTTGTAAGTTTGAGTTTCGCAATTTCTATAGTTGCGTCTCCGATATAGTTTAGTCAGTTATCTTCAGCAGTATATTAATTAATGTTTTCCTACATTTGCTGTACTATAAATGCTGCTAGTTTTCTCCTGTCCTTATATTAAAGTTGACTTTTTAACTTGACATATTGCATCACTTGATAATTCCTAAAAGTTCAGTGTTCACTTTTTAAGTCTTTGTATGCAATGTTGTTTGCAAAGTGTGGACTTTGTATCGCGCCAATAAAGATTATATACTTACTTACTGTACTTAATAATTGGATCCTACTGGCAAAGTTAAACGACCGATAGGTTTTGTGATAATTAAACTTTCTATATGCATGATGTCTCGACCGTGCTGATTTCAAGTTTGAAATCAGAACTGAGCCAGCACGTCAGGAGTTTTAGTTATTGCAAATAGTACAATTTCAAGTAATTTCATTTTTAAAAATCGTCCCGCGCGATGTAACACACTGCTAAACTTAAGTCCTATGATATTATACAAGACACTTCCTGCCTATCGATTTTGTTTTGACTGAGAGCCTGTGTATAAGCTAGTTTCCTCGACTTAGCTTTCGTTAGAAGAAATCTATAGAAATCTGTAGCTTACGATTACGATTGGTAACATAACAGCTTCGCGTTGGCCACATTTTTCAGTACTTTCAGCTGTTGCCAATTTCACTTCTAAAAATCGATTAGTTTAAATTGGATTAGGACAATTAAATGCATAGAATGACAAGACCAGAAGATACAATGGGCCATATAAAAAGCAAACACATTTTATAATAAGTGGATCAATTGTGCATACATCATATACAGTTAGACAAATTGAACGAAGAGCTCTCTTAAGCTAGCTCCGACGGGTATCCGTGTGTTTGAAGTGTTGAAGGCTTCAGTTTCCAAACATGTAAATGTGAATGTACACGGTTTTCAATAGCGACCGTATAGCTTCGACCCTGCTCATTTTAAAATGAATTTATCGGGACATATAAATTTCAGCGCTCGTGCCCGTTTGAATGGGCGTCACGCCATTTAAGGTCCCCGTGTACGGACCATGCTAGCCCAAGATTCAAATCTGTGAAATAGGCCATGATCGGGATGCGCACCGGATACTCACACAAAGAGGCGTCTTGGCTCTTTCATCGATGTAGCTATCAAGGCAAGCATCGGCATATGACAATAATTATTGGTTCCCAGCACTCTTCCCATTGACAACGTACAGTCAATGTAATCAGTTTATAGATGAGTTGTTTGCTTGGGGCGCCAGTGAAAAGGAACTCCTTGAATATCTGTGTCTCTTGGCGGTTTCTGTACAGCCGACCTCTGTGTTAGCATTCGAGTGAGTCAACCAAAGATAAAGATATCGACCTTCATGAGCGACTCAATACTTACACGTAGACCTCTATGCAATGCGCTTGCATTTCATGGAACATAACATCTGGTTAGCACCTACAGTGACGACAGAGCGACTGACTTAGAAGTGCTCCCGTGTGTGCATGCTTTACCTAAAGGGCATATATCCTAAGGTCATCACTGGTCATCACTCTTAGGATTGGACGACGCTGTTGGCCAACCACTTTACACCAAAAGACAAATTAGACGAAACAAATACAAAACAAATATTTCCTTTAATATGAAAATAAGGTCTCTTTGGATAAATAAACCTACATCCTTGGAACATTTTCAACGATCAGTAAGTAATACAGAGTGAGAGATATAAGAAAATGAGGCTTAATGCGTGGCAATAGTTTTACGACATATTAATTATCAACTTGTTTTTTTTCTCTCAGTCACCTACTTATTTCCCTATTTTGCATAATAATCTAGTTATTTGGCTGCCTCCTACCGACTTCTGCAATTACTTACACTTTACTCGTTCCCCTAATTGCTTACACGGTTGCTTAGAAACTTAGCTACTATAAAGTTGCATGCTTATATCGCCTCACTTATTTAGGGAGTGCTTACTTGCCTAGATATATGCATATATACATACATAAACACTGTTGCAGGTTGTCTAGTGATATGTAATAGGATACCAGTTTTAGATTAAAATTTTATTTTCTCAATTGTTTAGAAGCATAATTTACGTAGAGCAACAAGACGTTGGCCTCAAGCGGCGACAAAACCATCGAAACCTCGCGAAGAGAAATCACAAAACTTCAACAATAAACGGTGATAAAAATGGTTCAAAAAGAACCCAGACGGCCCCAAAGAACCACATAAGTCATCAACACAGTGAGACTAAACACAAATAACAACTAGTTGATAGACTTGCAACAACACAGCCACGCAGGAGCAATCCGAAACCCAGTCTGAACCAAAGATAAATACGACACCTTAATATACGGTCGGCTTTCCCGCCAAGATGTACAGAAGTCGTACATCGTACAAAATCTCAACCTATTGCATGACGAAGGCAGGTCCATTGGACTTATGCCATCCGGGATGAGATGAGTGAGGTGGTTTCTTGTTGCCTTCCTCGCAGACAATTATGGGTGAGCAACTAGTCCAAGGTCGCTACGCAGTGGCTTGAGGCAGATTCGAACCCGCTACCTTCCGTTTACGAGGCACAGAAAATACCGCTACACCACCGCATACTAAATGATATCCTCTATGCCGTACGTTTCGTGGTCCTGCATTTTTCGGTATACAGGAGCACACGGGATGTTCGATCTCGTCGATAACCTGAAGAAGACAAGCACCAACATGAAAAGTCTGTAATGAGTTAACAGCCAGACGGTCGCAATAATTATAGGGCTCGATGCCAAACGCGATTTTAAACAAAGGAAAGCTTATTAGCCTCAGCTGACCAACGGAATGGTTGACGTTTTTCAACAACCCAGTCAACGAATTAAATGATACATTTAATATATTATTATTACTATTTCGCTGATTGGCCAGCAAATGCAAGCTTCTATTTCAAGATGTGCTAAGATGTCAAGAATTTTAAGTTCGTTCATAAATATTGCTTCAAAATTTCGTCATAGATATGGTTTTAAAATGTAAGCCTAATTATTATTATTAACAGGTTCCACACGAACGACAACACCGTTCGACTTTTGATTTTTATTTAATCAACAATCTACAGATAAGTTTAACTCTGCCACTGCCTTTATTCGGGTGGTGCCAGTTCCAAGCCTTTCTAAAGAAGGAGGGCGACGCTAGTCAACTTCGTTATGACGCATTAAACTGAAACTATACAGATAATACGCATATATTAAATGACTTAAGGTCGACGTTGAAGGACTTGGCACTCACAAGATCTAACCTAATCTAAAGATTTCTAAAGTGCCGTTATCATAATGCCCAAGGCATCAGTCGATGGTCGTTTTGAGTCAAGATGTCTGTAAACACTCGTATCTACAGACAATATCTTTTAGTAGGATTCGCTCCAGAACATTGTAAGGTAAGGTCGAAAGGTAAATCGATGTAGATCGAATAATATAAGAACATTTTAACACTTGCTTTTATGGCCTCAAGATAACGGGGGAACATGAAATTTACATTAATGTAAAAGAGAGAGCGAGAGAGAGAGAGAGAGAGAGAGAGAGAGAGAGAGAGAGCGAGAGTGGGCGTGAACGGAGGAGACCGGGAAAAGTGAAGGTAAATTAAGGAAGGGGGAGATTTGGGAGAGAAAGAAGTGTCGGAATAGGATACTGGTGAGGGCATATTGGAGAGTGGACGGTGGAGTTGGAGGAAACGGAAGGCAAGAGTGGAGGAAGAGCGAGAGGAATAAATGGAAAGCAAGATATTTTTAAAATGTAACAGAATGAGAGAGCGAGACATCGAAAATGGGAGGGAATATTGAGGAGGGTATGAGGATTGAGGGACGGAGAGGAGAGCGAGTAGCGGTAAGCAACAACTTTCTCCAGAAGGGAGACTTTCTGAACTAGTATGCAGATGCTCTGCGTGATAGGCTAGTTACTTAATATTACGCAGAAACAATTTTTTCGATTCGTTTCTGAGAGTGAATGACCAGCAACAGATTACAGGACTAATGTTATGGATATGACACAGAAGTCAACGCTTAGAGCCAAGATTCAACGTCTGCGTTCACCATCAGTCCGACTGGCGTATCGTTAATTGGTGAAAGTTTCATCTTCGAGACCAATCTTACCACAATCCGTACGGTTTAGTTGTTCGTCTAGTTCATCAGTGTGGGTCTGTCGTTAAGTCGGATCAACAACAACAGCAACCGTTAATTATGTTCTAACAATTTACTTCAATAATCAATTACTGAAAATCACACAATAACCGCTGCAATCGAAGTATAAAACCAATATGTACGAGGAAGTCTTAAAACTAATAAGCAGCTGAAAATCGGTTGCAAATATATGAAAGAAAACGGTAAAAAATCTCAACCAGTAACAAAGCACCTTGAAACGAACTCATTCAAAAATACATAGTAATTTAAGTTTTCGCATAAACTCGAAGTTTGTGCTTACAATTCTTCATTAACATATTCTGACAACTTAAGAATAAACGCCTGTCCTGGCTTCAGAGTGATTTCATTCAACGCTATATCATCTCCGACAAGCTGGTTACTTTCGGTGTTCAGTATGACCTTTCCACTTTTGAAGTTCGTGCCCAGAATTGTGACCTCATGGTTGTCGCTGATTGGCCGTTTTCCAACATTCAGGGTGACCATGTACATCGGACGTAGGTCATCTGGATTATACCTGATGTATGTGACAAGGTCGGAATTGGTTTCAAGAAAATGGATGTTGTTCGTTTGCAGTGCCCTCTCTCGACGAAGTCTAGCAGCAGCGCGATAGATTTCCAGGTGAGAATGAGATCCTTGTCTCTTCTGTGCCTTTACGTGCAATTAAAAATAATAATCAATGAATCAGTAAATCACCCTATAAATAAATAAGGCAAGCAACTCTAAGCAGATACTTGGTATGATAATTTATTGGTTATTTGATTTAAAATCATTGTGTAGCATAGTCTAGTTTATTCAGCTTGGCACTCAAAATGCTCGAGTAGAGTTTTTGCCATTTCAAAATCCACTCCATTGTACCATTGGCAATGCTGTGCTCCAAATATGGTTCAAAATGATTTCCAAATGCATTTCTTCAGGTATGGCCAGACCTAGTCCTTGAAACTAAGCACAGCTAAAAGGATTCACTTATGGCAGAGGAATTTCTTTTTGAAAATGTAACAACTTTCTACAGTATATCATGCACGCATATATGCAACTTTTTTAAAACCTAATGGCAAAGCTTACTAAAGTCTAAATTTCACGCGTGTCCCTATTACAATCACCTTACCTGTTACTCTTTGTCAGATCTGGCACTATAGCTAACCAAAAATTCACGATCCTACGTACATGTTCATGTACTTGATCTGATTCAGTGCTGGTGAATAAGGAAGGCTCTCTGATGCAGCTGTTAAGTTGTGCTGACCATTTTTGGAGATATCCTGTTATATCTACAGCGTCCAGGAACAACAGGCCTCAAGGGTTCTCTTAAATTTTATCTCAAATTTTTCATATTCCAAAACTATATCTCGTTTTTCTGCAAGCAAAGAACTTGAAATATGGAAGGAATACAAGCTCTAGAAAGTAAGAAAACCAGTCAGTAAAGTGAAAGGTGGTAGGTAACTGAGTTAGTTAGTTAGTTTCAAAAGAAATTTTCTGACTCAGTTATTTACTTCAACGTTTCGAGTCTTGTAGTCTGGGTTAATCGGAAGCCAAGTTCTCTGAGCAGAAGAGAATCCAGAATTTGGTTCATCATTCCATTGCATTGGAGATCGCCACATATCACGATTGTAGATCATATAAAGCTCCTTAAACAAATTGATATCAATGTAATAATTGACAATTTTGTTAATTAAAATTATGTCATCATCAGTTTAATTAACATAAATATTAACACTTGTTCTCAATATTACTTTTGTCACTTCTATCATAAATACAGTTTCCATGATCAGGTTTATCAGTCTCTGCATTCATTTTAGTTTTCCTATCTGACATAGAAGCCGGCACAACAGATAAAATATATAAGATGGTTTACCGGTCCAACACTCTTAGCCCATGGATCTTGTAACTCCTCATAGTCCACCTCAATTTCAGTCATTGCGATCTCCTCTCCATAGTATGTAGTTGGTGTTCCAGGAAGAGTCAAGAGTAAGACGTTCAGTGCATCGGCATACTGCAAACCTTTGCGTGCAGTAATACGGTGACGGTCGTGATTCCCAGTCTACAAAATGAAAGATCAGGTGTAGTCTCACATGCTTACAGTGATAGTTCATGCAAAAATTATCGAAAAGATGCAAGAAGGTTGGCTGTAATCAAGCCCAGTAGCAAAGAACATCAATGCTAGGTCGTCTGCTATTAACACAGGGATCAACTTAAATGGGAATGTCATATGTGAGGCAAGGTGTTTCTGCTATACGTCTTTAGAAAGTATTCAGAAAAACAAACTTCATTTGTAACTGAAACAGGGTGGAAAAACTCTAAAGAAGTGTAACTGAACAAATATTCTTGACCTCTAGTGACTTGATGTAGTAAAGGATGCAACACTTATTTACACGAAGTACGGTTCCAGGATTGGATAATTTTTTTTAGGCGAAAGGCAAACAATGCTCCTAGTAATCCAACAACAGGACACCTATTTTAATGTTCAACTTGTGTGGGTACTTACTGACCACACAGGAACGAAGGGCCAAATGATCCGGTAGTTCATGGACTGCAACTCATTCTAGTCCCAACAGCACTCGGCATTGCTTTACTGGGTTTGATAGCATTGCCAGTACAAAGATTTAAGTACAGAGGTTATATATGCTCGCTCATAATTTCAGAGGTTGAATGCGCATAAGGGACGCTGGTATCAACTCTCCACTCTGGATAAGCTCCATTAATTTGGTTGTATGAGTGTGCGAGGGCTCTCCAGTGGTAACTATTTTCCAGTTAATGCAGCATTATTCGCTTACAGACGACCTTCAACATCATTTAGACTAGGGTACTTAAACAGGCCATAGTCTGAGTCTGCAGTAGATACATGAATAACCTATACTAGGAATGTAAGAGTTTTGCTAACCACAAAGTTTGGCCATTTTCCTTCTGGCATCCGACTGAGCCATGCAGTGATGTATGATTTGATACAAGTTCCATCGCAAGTCTTGTCTACACTGATGAGATCGAAGTTGAATGGCATATCGGCACCAGAGTGATAGTATTTCATCGAGTGCACATATGTTTCATCAAAAATCTCCGTAACCACAAACCTGCCGATCATCAGAGCTATTCATAACATCCACACAGGAACAATTCTTGGGGAAAAGATTTTGGTTCTGAATACAAAGTATTCAATAAAAGGTGTTGATTTTGGACACTAGCTTGCTTGACTTCATTACTTAATCGCTGATTTACTGGTAAGCCAATGTGCAAGTGAGCGACTTGATGCAAACAACAGACTATATATCGGGTCTCATAATGCCGTGTTTAAGGACAGAACAATATGGCCTCTAAACTCCCATAATAAAGTATTCTATTAAGTGTGAGAAATATCAAGAGTGATTTCATTAGACAGAAGACAGTCAAAAACTATCCCTCCAATTAAAAGATTGGAAAAATAGTTTTGACTGTCTTCTGTCTAATGAAATCACTCTTTCAATCACTGCTGTGTTCATTCATATATAGCTAAATTTTTCCGAGAATTCAGAATTATCTTACGTGTGTTTTCCTGTCTTGCGATCATGTTCATCGAACAGGTTCCTCCATTCTCGCATAACCTCATGAATTTCTGGCTGATTAATTGTGTATATGTGATCCAGATAATCATAATCACGCTATGCAAACAGGCACACGCTTTTTGATTGAGCCACATGAAAGAAATTTACCCTCATGATATATCATGTTATAATTACTCGTCATCACCGTAGGCCTACTTGTTTTTGCTGTCGTAATCCTCATCATTAGCACCGCTGTCATCATCATCATCATTGCTACCATCACACCAACCATCACAAGCAGCAGCATAACATTTCTTGGTCTCTTGGCAAAATTACTCTACTAGATCTTTTCACACTTTTTCAAACTTATAATCCTGCCAATTCACAATTTTCACATTTTGGCCCGATCTCCCGTAAGTAAGTAAGTAAGTAAGTAAGACATTTGTTAACATGCCATGTGTCCATCGGCTGAGCGAGGAATCGTAGGCGTAAAGTGCTAGTTCTGTGTGCATATAGTCACATCACAGTGGCATTTCTGTCATGATATCCTAAAATTTGCACAAAATCCAAACAGCCCTCCAAAATATGCTTTAAAGGCTGACTCAGTGTGACAGTGGCTTAAAGAAACATTGACATTTGACTGAATTTACCGAGGAGACATTCTCCTTTGAGCTGCGTGGTTCATCCATTGAAAGATCCTCAACCTCAAAGAGGGTTACAATCGCATCCACTCGAAAGCCGTCAACGTCTCTATCCAGCCAGAACTTGTAGATTTTCTGCACAAGTGATAATCAAATATAAAACCTTTAAATGTTTCTCATTTCAATGTTGGTAAATGCATGCATGTAGTTCTATCATATATGTTCCTATATGATAGAACTATGTATTTGTATTTAAACGTCATCAGTCACAACTTATCAATCGTTCAACTGGCCATGAGAGTGTCATAGAACTGTATAGAGCTGACCTCGATTTCCTCTCGAACTTTGGGATTCCGATGATTGAGATCTGGTTGTTCTGGAGTGAACTGGTGAAAGTAGTACTGTCCTCGCACTGAATCCCAAGTCCACGTGTCACCGGAAAATACAGACAGCTACAAAAACAAGCATAACGAAATTCACTGTACAATTTATAAAGCACTACTAATTACATACCTTCACTACCCTATGTCCGCAAATCTGCTCAAAGACATTCGAGACCAAAGAGTCTAGATGATAGAGGCATGTTTGAAGGTCAGCCACAACACTTGCCTCTTACTGTTAGAATGAATGCGGCCACATTAAAATGATGGAATGACCACTGCAAAAACCCTGTGCTGAGCACTGCAGTCATAAGATTGCACAGAACCAGAACTTCAAGACAAATAACAAGGATACAGGGCCCCTAGAAAGGAAACCTATGTAAAATCAATTGTAGGCTTTTATGATATGACAAAAGTGTTGATGGCAAGAACAGCGAATTTCAAATTGCTCATCATGAAATGGAGAAAGTGTGCAATCAGTGGTTAACAAGGTTTCAAGTGCTTACTTACTTAAATGATTTGGTAACCAAATTTTTTGCCTTACCCAATTGTTTGGCGGAGCCCTTGTTCCATCTGGAAGAATCTTTCCATCGCTCCAGATGTAGTAATCTGAATATGGATTGTTTGCACCTCCTTTTCTGCTCTCCTGGAACCAGAAGTGTTGGTCACTCGAGTGATTTGGAATGAAGTCTATCACGACGTGAATTCCTGGATATTAGCACAACAACCAACTTACTTTCAGTTGAGTTCGTCTGCTTTCTCCAAAATTAGGCTTCACATTTGACAAGACTGGTTTAACTATTCTACTCATTTACTAAATGTTGTATTTCAACTGTTTTGTATATCAATTGTATACCAATTGTTTTGTATATCACTGTAACTAATCGACCATATTCGAGGACTTGAGTCTAACAGACTAGACTCTGTTCTAATCTCAAGAGTTCTTTACCATTGTTTTCAGTCAATGGTCTTCTACAGGCAGACCAGATTTCTTTATCGTCATATTGTTAGCGACCGACAGACCGACCTACTGACTGACCTGTTTGACTGAGTGACTGATTGACTGAATGCAAGGACAGCAACAGAGGGTACATTTCAGCCATGACCCCAATTTGATTTAGGGGCACACCACTGAGTTTGCTCTCAACCCCATCAAATTGGATATAATAGTAAATAAAGGAAGAAAAATAGAAAAACAATGCGAAAAGTTTTTTAAATGGTTAAAGCAGCTAGAAACATCCAGGGGAGGCAGCCAAAGAAGCAAATGACTGAAAGGTTTGTCGGAAATTTTGACAACTCGAAAACTTGAAACTGGCTCAAAAAAGCTTGAGGACTGAAAAAGTTCTCAGAATTTTTCACGACAATAAAGCAAATTTTAGTTCTCAAAAGTGTTTATAACTAAAAAGTCCTCAAACATTTTGCCATATAATACCAGGATCATGGTCCAATTTAGCCCCCACTTCTCAACTTCTGGATCCTTAGTTACAGACTGACTGACTGAATGAATGAGTGAATGAATTACTAACATTATTATTATTATTGTCGTTGTTGCTGTTGCTGCTGCTGCTGTTGTTATTTCTGCATTTAAACAAACGCTACTGTCTAATGACTAAGCATCAATCGATGGTGCTGAGCAATTATGAGTGACAGACTTGCTCAAAGTCCCTATACAGCAACCGCCTCAGAGGAGGCTCAAACCTCTGATCTCCGCTTTACAAGCCAAGCACTCTAACCAATTGACTACCGTGGCCCATCTTACTCTAGGATATGGTGTTTTTTGGAAAATATAAGATCAACGTATTAAGCAAAAACTTTACCTCTTTTATGAGCTTCTCTGACCAGCTCATCAAATTCATCCAAGGTTCCAAAAACTGGGTCAACGTCAACAAAGTCGGATACGTCATATCCAAAATCGACCATAGGTGACTTGTAGAAAGGACTAAGCCATATTGTTCCAATGTTTAAATAAGTGAAGTGATCCAGGCGAGAAATTATACCTGAGTACAATGCACCGCATAAACTGCTATTGAAAGTTGAAAGTTGACTGCATAATCTGACCAAATATGGAGGCCACTATCTGGTAAAATTACAATAAAATACTGCAAGCTGTAGCTTCAAAATAAAGGCAAAAATAAGTAGAGTTTCAGTAGCAACTTTACAGAAAACCAAGGATTAACTCATCTCTGAAAGCCATTCGAAGCACTTAAGCCCAAAGGGCAACTAAGCTTAATAGGCACTAGTAGTTCCAATGTTTAACGACACCTTACGGCATCAAAGGCCGTTGATGACGCCCTCATTCTTTATACAGGCTTGAGACTGGCACTACCCGAGTACGGCAGTGGCGCAGTTACCTTAAGAGCTGCTGTACAATACAAAGTGAAAATTAGGATCACTGAGTGATTAAAGGTAGAAATGTTAAAGGTAACACACTTGCTTACACAACTCTTTAGAAGTGCAGTCCCGGTACGTGAAGGATCTTTTGATTCGTTCACAAACATCAGCATGGTATACCTCAACCCTTTAACACCCTTTTTAAGTTGTCCTTCAAACGTGCATAGATACCATTACTCACATACCAGCCACATAAGGTCGAAGTTGATTGTCCAAGATGACCTGATATTTACTATTCTATGGCTGGTCAACAATTCAAGTAACACGGCAAATTAGCAGCCTATCACTTTTATTTCCTGGGTATACCATCGAGTTGCCACGACAGTAAATAGTGTAAATAATCACAATTTGCCAATTAGCCATTAATTTACATCAATGAAAGGGTTGCTTAGATGTGTTCTCCGTGTTCTGCGCTGTAACGCTACTCCATCCAATCAGCGAGTTGAATCTAACTGACTGGTTACTATATGTAAACCTACTGGAACGATATGGAGACTCATGATGGTCGCTATATAATACAGTCCGCACAAAATCTTGGCTCAATGAATTCAAATTATAATATGTTTATCGATAAACAATTCAGTGTTTGTAAAAATAAGATAACTAAGGATTTATCTAACCTAATATTTCTGTTACTTATCAATATTAAGCCAGCTTTGATATTAAGTTTATATTACAGTTATACTATCCTCCCCATTTCAGCTAGCACGGTTGTTCTTGCAATTTCTGGTAGGTATGGGAATCTTCTGTCCATGTGAATGATTGTTTCTTTAACTCCCTGTCGCGGACATTAGGGAAACTTCAACTCACAGTTGACTGAGGTTGAGTAGATCATAGAAAGATTCGCAGTCTCTCGATGTTCATGCGTATTACATCACATCAGCTTCCGAACCAACCTTCGCCAGCTAGTCCGTTTCTTTCACAAAATCGAATATAATGGAGCCTGATGTCGACACCTAGATAATGACCAGAGGATCGCTGTCGCTCAAAGTCAACTAAGTTGCAGTTCACATAAAACGTTACTAACTCCCTATTCCACCCAAGTGAACTCGCACTAATTCATCTACCGCTTCCGTACAAAAGAACTGCATATTCGCACGACGAAACTTATTACTAAATCGTTTTTTCATCGAATTACCAACGAGTTTTAGATTGCCATAACACCAACACATCGAACTCTTTCGAAGCTCGAGGCACAGCTGAGATGTCAAACCGTAAAGTGAGGTCACCTAGAGCGTGAAAACCAGTCGGCGTTCGATTTAGCCGTTACAAATTTAAATCCTCTCCACTGAAATCCTGCCTTAGTTGAAATCACCAGACAGTGCCCTATTGTCCGCCCACAGTCAATGATAACGAATTATTTAGCTCATTATGCTGGCATAAATTAATTGAACTCTTAACCTACCTAAATCTGGCTCTTACACATAACACTTAAGCATGCATATTTACAATACATTAAGGTATAGTCACCTATACTGGTCAACCATAGGCATAGGCACATTGTGAACTTAGGAGAAAGGCTACATGCGCTTGGCCCATAACATCTAAGGGTTAGGCTGCCAAAGACACATAAGAAATTCACTAACACGTCACTTCAAGTCAACTATTATCTTAACTTCGCCTCATCTCACCTTACTTCTTATTTCCCCGATATTCTTTCACTTACACTTTACAAATGCGACACTGTGGTCTATTGGTCAATTATGCGGTTACGGATTCGACTCCTTGCAACGACCCTGGGCGAGTTGTGTGCCAACACGTGTCTCTGTCACCAGGCAGTATCATTTTGATCCGGCGTAAGCTGGGAAGTAAATTGGAAGTCCTGCGATGCACTGACCCCGTGTCAGGGACGTTTGAATTCGTCCATTTGCGGCTCAAGGGACTAAGGAAAAGGAAATGAACACCTGCCCTATGTCTCACGGGTTACTTTACTTACACTTTGCATCGCTTCAAAGACTTACACCTAATACCTTGTCTCATCTCTGCGTGCAGCATAGACAGAAGATTTTTAACCTCTGAGATCTCCCACTCCATCTCCATTTGTGTCCTGGAAGGATCTGGGGTAGATCTGATAGACGATGGTCTTCTTCCACCAGTCTGGGTCTTTCTCATCAGTTGCCACGACAACCGTGGCTAAGCAACCGCATAACACAACCAAAACGCCATTGTTCGGTCGCATTTTCCTATAAATGACAAATTTGAAATGTTGCATCAACTCCGCATCCAAGGAAAGAAGAGTCATGCACTCAACTCTGAATCCCATCAAGTATCCTTCATTCTAGCAGTCACATGAAGGTTAAGTTGTTCTATTAAGCTTACGACATTTTGTTCACCACTCACAATGAACTTATAAATTACATATGTGGAGAAATCAAAAAGGCATAAGTTCCTATTGGGCAATCGTTTACGACAAAATAGTGTTAACCTTCCAACACCCCACTGACATTCGGCATAAAAATAAGAATTGCTTTAAGCCAGTATTAAGACAATGCAATTGTCGTACCTAGTTACTCACTAACTTACAGAATATACTTTGCATTATAAGTTACAATAAACGAGGAGTTCATATAATTAGCAGTAGCTGGTCTCACCTCTGTATCCGGTAACCACAGCAGCTGTGTTGATCTTTTGCTCGAAGCTGGAAACTGAGCTCGTGGACCTCTAGCCAATTAATTATTTTATACCGGTCGCTGGGTCTCACAGTGTCTTAGCTCTGAACCACTGCAATGAACATCATAGCAAAATATCAGTTGATCTGTATTGTATTTGCACTGTGTTGTGTGTTAACATAGGCCTATATATATATTGTATTGTGCAGAAGTCGGCTAATCGGTATCTGCAAAGTGTAACATATATGCGTGCTAAAGCTGTTGAGTCATAATGATTATGTGATAGTAGACCTGCAGATTAGGAGACCAGACGCGGCCATATTTATAAAAAAAGCAAAATTAGATATCGGCCTATAATAAGAGCACTTCATCGGCCACTTATGCAAGCCTCAAAATCCTAGTCCTTAGCCTAGTAGCATTAGAAAATGGCGTGTACATGTATATGTATATATATATACATATTATAAGCCTACCGTTGAATATGACGAGGCAGTACATGTGACTCAGCTATGTCCTGAATATCTTCTAAGTCAATTCGTTTTGATGGACGACATAAGTAGAATTTAATAGGTCTAAGGACTCACGCCGCGCAGTTAGACTTTGAACTCGAGAGCCAAGTTAAAGATCTAATTTCTGCCCAAGGTCTTTATGTTATATAATACTTGCCAGCCTTTCGCATGAGATCATAGGCCACTACATTCCTTATTAAATATGCAAGGGTGTATGGCCTGTATCACATGAAAATAATTACTATGTATAGGTCTGTATACATCATGGGCTATAGAGCTATACGTACTGCAAACTACACATGTACTGCAGCCTATACGACATATCCTGTACTGAGTGTTTTAATACGTCTTTAATTTTTAAGATACATCTACGGATCAGTTGTTTTATAGCATAGGCCTAGTGCTGGCCATGGCAACTTGTCTCAGTTACTTAAGGGTCAATTATACTTACCTTGCTTCAACGATGCCTGCTTTCTCTATCTCATCACGACTCATTCTCACCAATAAAGATTATCATCAGTTAGTTAGTTAGTAAGTTAGTTGTCTATACATTTGATATAGCGCCTTTTAGGTGTCTCATAAAAGCGCTGGCTACGTAGGCTTAGATGTATTATTAATTGTTAAATGTTGTGGGATTTCCGTTGAAGGACTATTTGATTTCGTTTTCACATTGTTTTTCTACCACAAATGTAGGTTGGCTAAATAGCAGTGTAGTCTAAATTACTTTTAATGTATGTTTATTATTACATTGTTTTCACATGTACAATTAATATAGGTTATATATTCGCTCAGTGTTTGGTTACAGCAGTTATTAACGTGGCTAATCGGTATTGTCTGGTATTCAAAGTACAGCAGCTCCAACTTTCCCCTTATCTATAGTTGATGCACTGCTTCTTAACGGTCAAGAGAAATTATTCCATAAATTTTCTGGCCTCCACGAGGAGCGATACTACGAGTCGCATTTTAATTATTTTGTTCACGTCACGCTGGCATAGTTTACACAAGAAGTCATGGAACAACGTTGACCGTTTGCGACTTTTTTCGCAAAGAACATACTTGCACGTTTGCTGTTTACGGGTCGCATTACAACGACTAAGTCAGTCATTACTACTTAGAATTGTCCTATAATTGTTTCCGCCAATCAACAGACAGGAACCGGTGACGTATATATCGTAGAGAGAAAATTCTTCAGATTTTAATAAGACCTAAATCTTAGCTAAGATACGTTTAGACATTTCAAAAATTTTATTCTGTTAATAGTCCATTTACGTTTATCAAATTTTATCTGCATTATGCGTCAAAGGGTCCAATTATTTGGTGCGAACAGGAAAGTCTCCCGGACGCGTTTAGCAACAGAGTTTCGAGGCCTTTTCTAATTAAAAGTTGGCTTAAGTTGTTTATGTATGGAATGTGGTAATAGAGGAAAAGTTTTCCAATATGCAACCAAGGATGCCTTTGCGATAACAATAGGCCACCTAAGTTCGACTGTTGACATCGTAAGGTAATGGTAATAAACGTACTTCACTCCATCTTTTATGCTTATTTATGAATGCAAATGTATCTTTCTTGTTTCCTTTTTCTAAATCCTATCACACACACTTAGAACTGATTTCACAAAAACTGCTTACTGAACACTTTTTGGGTGTATCTTATGGATTTTGGGCTGCTTGTCACGAAAGTCACCTTCAAATTATCCTATGACGTACTGGTTTTTTGGAATCGTCTTTTTTGTGAATTCCTGTCACATTTTCAGTCTACTAATATGTGGCCCACAAAGCAAGCTGCTTTGTTTAGTCCAGGCATGCACTCAGCGTAAGTTACATAACGTGCAATGGAAATGCTTTACGGCTTATGCATGCCTTGGCCTGCTTAGTCAGGATGGATGCTAGCAAGACAGGCTATAAAAGCAGATCGCATACACAGATGCTATGCATTATGCATTACATTGGTATCAGGTGATATGCATGTTGATTCGCATTTTTTGCAAGAATAGATAGCCTTGTGCGCACAATTAAAAACAGTATCTATTGTCTTCAGGATGATTCATTACAGCAGAAATGTCTTTTCAGTGTTGCAACAGCCTCGAAACATTCCTTTACATTTGTGGCGTATATACGCTTAAGCCTCAAAGACGCAGCATGACTGCACTAATTAAGAAAGCATATGATCTCTACCTCGGTTGTAAAATTGGTGATCATGGAACCTTTCTTCTATTAAGAAAGGCCAAGGATTTTGGAGGACGATGAACACAGTCGTGAAGAGTTGTTTTTGTCTTGTGTGATCACCTTCTCCCAGTAGAGCATATCTTTTTCTCTAACAATGCCAGGCATTTCTAGTATGTGTTTGATCCAGGGAACACGGTCCTCGACATTGCGCGTTCGCCTGAAACGTCGCTCAAGTCTTTTGACTTACCGATGATGGCACATTCAAGCTCTGACCAGTTCCTTATAACGCTAAAATAATGGATCTAGTGGTTCACACATAGAACACGTCTAGATTTCTTATCAGACAAGTCTCCGAAAAACGAAGACTCGCATATGTGATGTCTTAAGATAACCAACAGTATTTTGTTTCAACAAGCTGAAACACCGTCGACAAAATGAAACAGAATGACAACAAAATGGTGAATTTTAATTCAGTAGCTGTCACTAATAGAATACACGGCACAACTAGCATATCTTTCAAAGCTGCGTCAAAGGTTCTAATAATATCAATCGTGACCCAGTTCTTGGCTGATGCGTCTTTTATGTTCCAGCAGAAGATCTTTAATACCTCAGTAATGTCTTCACAGCTGTGCACCAAACTATCTTAAAGACAGAATCAATTTGCTGCTAATGATCCTACTCGACTCCGGCTGCAATCAAAGACTTTATGTTGTGAAACTTATCTTGTTGGCTGGTATGAAGGATGAGTTGGTGTAGACTGCGAACGAGAACCAGGCCAACTTAAGAGATCGACGGGTTGTCAGTTGCTGTGTTGCAGAGCGAAACTGTATATAATTTAAATAGAATTCGGGAAATTCGAAGAATGTACCAGGATGAGGAATTGCTTGGACAGCTGTGGTGATTAAAAGTGAAGACGAAATAGTTGGAAAAAAGGGAAGGAGTATAACTCTCCCTCGTCTTCGTTTTCATAAGTCCTAAGTATATACAAGTATATAACTATATATACATATCTCCATCGAATGTTCAATGGATAAGGGTCTTTTGCTTCTTGTTTGTCTGCTGCTTTGATACTGTGGACGATCTCTTCTTCTTTTGCGCCGTCTCCAACACTGGTGAGGGTGAATTGGTTCGCTACTGATCAGTGTTTTACTGACAGGTACATTTAACACCACACCAATAGGTACATTGCTTGACAGTCATTCACAGTTGTTATTCAGACCTAACTCTAACAATCCCACGCTTCTTGTTCAGGTAGTTAAACACAATTCTCGTATGACCGAGACAATGTCGCAAAAATCAAATTTAGAACATAGATTTCCACATACCTGCAACACACGACGTCTCTCACGCAACCAGAACTCATTCGCTAAAGGGAACAGTTTTCATTATTGTTTCATTATTTGTTCTGTTTTGATTCACTTTGTGTCTGCATTAGTTGGTTTAAATAAACTTGAACCTTGGACATTTTTAACAGACAAACATCGTAGAGGTATCGACCGAATTCAGAACCATAACAGTCTTCACACAACGAGAACAAGCTCACGAATAGCAGTCGATGTTCGCACAGATCAAACAACACGTAACGACCCTGTGTACCGGACACAAACGATCCCAACCAACCGAGGACAGCAAACGTTCTGCCTTACCTATAGCGAAACGCCACTAGGTGTCGCCTCTTTCCGCAACAGTGACTACAACAGCTGCGTCCAATCTAGGTCAGGATATGTCGCATACAATAATATGTACATATAATTATATATACGTTGGTTTGTTAACGATAGTATGCGTGTATATAAGTTGTATTCACGAAGGTTTGAAGTATTTGTATGCTTTTATTGAAAGTTCGTTTGGTTTAAGACAAATGCATGTATATAGAGTTTAATATTATATATAGGTTCTTTGTAAATATTTCGACAGTTACTTTATATAGTCACTTTATATAGTTTTATATACGTCCGCACATAGATTATGAGGCATATATATGCTTGTGTTTATGCATAAGGGCCTATATACCACGAATCCGTTATAGCATCGAACTGAGAGGTCCAGTTACGCTATTGTGTTAATCAAATACGCGTTATGAAAAATTTTGCATAAATTATGAGTACCGTTATGTTCTTGTAGGTTTTGGGATGCAAAATAGCCAGTGGTCGTCTCCCGTGCAATGAAAACGTCGTTTGATGGCCGGATTTTGTGACTAAACATCGCTCCAGTTATGTACCATTCGTGGCGAATTCGTACTAAAATTATCACATAGGCATTTTGACTTAACCCACAGCTTCATTTAAAATATATTTGCGATAAAAAATTCCTCTCTGATGTTTTTTCAATAAATCAACGGCCATTACAAAAGAAATGTGAAAGATGCAAACCAGCTCTCTGCCTTGTCTCGTCTCAACGTTTACATAGCACATATTTCATCAGGTTGGATAAAAACATCTCAGGTGATTTGCTATGCCATTTACTGAAAATATCTTTTTTCTTTGCCTAATTAGTTCTTATTACTGTCTCTGATATAATTCTATTCTCGCGTTAGTGTTTCAAGTCCTTGCAAAAATACCATCGAAAGACCACTGCGCAAAATCCAGAAAATTATTGGCATATGTATCGGTAATAAAACGCAGAGAACATCAGAAAACTTGGTAAAGTCACTCTTCAACAGCTCATTGTATAGCGAGAACAACTGAACGCTAGCACGTGTTCTAGTTTAAATTAATGTTTCTCATAAAGAAACTCACGAACCTTGACTGCTATCGCATTATAACCGAATTCGTGATATAGCGGAGCGCTCTAAAACGAGTCGATGGTAAAATTGATATGGTTGGCCACGCCACTGACACTCGTCGAGGTTTAAGATCTTTGTGTAAAATGTGGTATCTGTATGTGTGTGCGTGTATGTGTTTGTGTGGTTCTGAAAATGCAAGATTTTGTGGTCTATGCATTTCTGCAAGCTGAAGATATAGGGACCGGAGTCTGGTGAACAGATGCTAACCGTAGTCCGGCCACTAAAGACTGAGGTGGGGTCTTGGACTTGTGGACAGGTAGAACTGAATCTCTTGTCTGGTTTAGGTAGCTATAGAATGAATCTAGTCAAGTCAGTCAAGTCCTGTGGAGAGGATAAGAACAAATGTAGCGACGGATGTTAGGGACTTCTGCAGCTTCCGTATGAATTGTAAATAGTCTTTAGTGTTTTATGAGCGTTTTTGTGAGTTTTTATTGGTAAGACTGAATGTCAATCGTCTCTCAGGATGACCAGGGAAAGTCTTTGTAATAGCGCTTTGCAAATAGAGCCTACTTTGTAAATAGAGCCTACTTTGTAAATAGAACATCTGAACAGATGATGGTAATCGTAAACTCAAGATTTCTGCAGCGTCCAAAGAGAGCGAAGTATAGGGAACCAGCTTATTTACAGGCACTCAGTCAAAACAAAGCAATGGGCAGGTAGGTTCCAGGTTAAGATGCTAAGGTCAGACAGACAGTCAGATGGTTCGATGGATGGTGCTTGGAATTGCAGAGGCAGGATAGATAAGGAGAGTGCAAATTATGATAGGATTTGTGGAAGAGGAACTTTTCAGTTTTGAGTGAAAGACCTGTGCCGATTGCAAGGGTGAAGTGTTGATAAGTTCATAGAATAGGTAAGATAATTTTCATAATTCTGGCGGGAGTTTATTCCGCAGGGGTTGAGCAGATTCCAAATTTTAGGATGAGGTAACAGGAGGGCGGAGAAATGTAGGGCGGAAGCGGAGCGGATTGAACGAAGTGATCAGGTTGTAAATAAGTGACGAAGATAGAAGAGTTCTAAATATTGAAGCGTGTTGTAGGTACAGTAATTGATAGGACTTTGTATTGTGCATGTCTTTAAGCTAGTGAAGTGATTTCAGAGGAGGAGTGATGTGATGGCGTTTTCTTTTTCTTCGTGAGGCTTTCGCTAGTTAGTCCCCGCCGACGTCTTTTTGCCCTACTTCAGTAATGTTAGGCTTGTAAAAGACTTTCAAATAAAATAATATCTAAAGCTGTTACCTTAATATATGGCAGATCGGCCACAAGGGAAGCCTGCTGGGAAAGAGGCAGGAGTAGCTATGACGCGCTTTAGGTAGCCGCCGAGTGCTGGGCGTGTGTGCACGGTAACTTCACGGTATTTTTCAGGAATTAAATTTTATTAAATTTAAGCTTAATCTAATAGCTTAATAATTAGGTCGTGAAAAATTCTTAGTGTAATTTTAGGAAACTAACGAGCAAAATTGTTGAAATTTATAGGCTCTAAAATGTTTGTTTTAAGACAAATAATCGCTAAAAGTTAGACACCTTTATTTACGTTTTATTGATCGTGCTAGTATATAAGCAAACCGCCGTAAATAGGAAAAAGGGTTTGAAAAGAGGTGTCGCATGCTGCGATGCCTATGTTGTGAAGGATGATAGCGTGCCTTCACATATACGACAGCACAGGAGGAGCGATGCGGGCCTCCGGAAAACAGAGTGAAGGATGGTTGCGAGCCTTCACGGGAACGAGTCCGAGTGTTTCTCAGTGAAATCATAGCGTATACAAATACTCGGACGAGAGTGACGTCCGGAGAAGCCGTGTTCGATCCGGTCCCGGTTACGATCAAATATACGGACGGGAAAAGTCCGCGGAAAAGTCTAATCTGTGCGCTCCCGGCGGGATGACCAAGACAAACACTGTCTGGTTTCGGGCTGACGGCGTCGAACCGGTTTGAGCGAGGGCCCACTCTACCGTAGATCGCGAGGCGGCCTTAGACACGACGGTGAACGTTGAGGTTGTACAGAACCCGGGGAAGACCCTGTTCGTAAGAAATAAGTACAGGTCGGTGGCAAGTAAAGGGTTGGCATCGGGAAGCCTACCCAAGTAGTCGGCGAGTGTCAAATAAAACAGGCCCGTGTAAAACAAGTGGGAAAGTTGCGGAAACTACCCCTTTCTTTGGCCGCGTAAGAGAAAAGTCTGATCAGTGCGCTCCCGAGAACGTCGCAGCCGTTACGAACCAATCTGTCTGATTTCTGACTGGCTCCGTTGGTCCAGCCGGGCTCGGGGCCACCCTGTTGGAAAGTCGCGAGACGGTCTGAGTAAGTCACGATAGTTGGAAGATAGAGGCTGGGCGAAGATCGGGGAAGATGAGCAGACAGGTCTGTGTGAATCCAAGGGGTACCATTTGCCGTAAAAGATAACTGGTGCCGTAATACTTGTCCGTGCGCTCCTGAGGAAGTCGCAACCTAAGGAAGCCAATCTGTCTGATTTCTGACTGGCTCCGTTGGTCTGGCAGGGCTCGGGCCCACCCTGTTGGGAAGTCGCGAGACGGTCTGAGTAGTCATGATAGTTGGAAGATAACTGGTTGTGCGAAACTTGGGGAAAGATGCGGCCGCGGTTTTCCCGATAGAAATGCAGACGGCAGGAAAAGATACGGGGAAGACGCCGCGGATCATGTAACGCAGACCAAGAAAAGTCCCATTAAACAAGGGACCGGAAACTAACGCAGACCAAGAAATACCCGGTACATCATAGTCCGGGCCGGTTACCCCGATAATAACGGAGTCGACACGGGAAGACACCGACTCCTCTAGATGCTTGTCGCCACACACTGATCAGAGGACTGGCTGAAGTGCGGGGAAGGGCCCCCTCGTGCGTAGGTCGGTACGAAGGTCCGTGTATTTTACAGAAGGTTAGAGAGGGGACCTTCTCTTGAGTGTTCCATAGGGGTATCCTATCCCCTGAAGCACTGTTGGTCGATAATTGCCAACAGAGACCTGGTACGGAAATTTACATCGGAAGTCCACGGAGATGGAGCGAGAGACAGCTGATAGCGGGAAGATGCGTCGCCCATATCTATGTGCCTAGGGCGGAAAGACACGGAGGATCGTCGTAAGACTTCCCTGTTCCCGGAACCGAGAAAGCGACTTGTGTCTCAGAATATTGGCGGTAGCGGGCGAGTTACAAGATGTAAAATGGTGGTTACGAGAAAGTCCTCACACAAAATGGGAACGACTATTGCCGGTAAAGGAACGAACCCTGTTCTGAGTAAAGGCCATCCTCAGGAAATGCCCATCCGGCGACCGCGGAAGAGGCAGAGTCGGATCCCGAGACCGAGTGTTACAGTGTTGATTTCTTAAGGAAGCGGCCCATCCTGAAACTTCCTTAGAGAGAACGAACGATACGGGCAGAGGCGATATGGAGAGGCCATTTTACAGTGAAAATATAAGGGGCAGTGAGGCGGGTGGTTCTGAGCGTAGAACTGGGCTGGAGTACCCCACCCAAGAACGCCACAAATATACACCACTAGATAACCTGCAGCAACATGTACTTGTGTATATATGTATGTTTGTGTGTGCATGTATGTGTGCAGATATATATAATTATATGCATGTATGTATTATTTATTTATTCACTGACATGCATTCTTACATCAAGTAGGTGCTAAAATCGTCATAGTTGATTGCTGTGCAACTTCAGTGTGTACCTTAACGCTACAGTAACGGTGTGTTAATTTCATCTCAGATTGTAATGCGCAACATTCAGGAGCTATGATTTATCAGTAAATTTGAACCAAACGACGACGTACGACCATAAGCTGCTTAACTGCGATGGCTATGGTACCTGAGGATGATGTGACACAAGCGTGTAATATCTTTGCCGAAAGCATGTCCCGTCACGAAACGGTTCCAGAACCGCTATCTGACTTTCAGCATACATACTTCCGAGATCGCCTACGCGTAGGAAAGCAGCAAGTTGCAGCAGGTGAAATTGCAAGAGTAATTACATGTAATTCCGTTGAAGCTCTGTCAGTAGAGTCTACAAGTTCTTTCCAGTGCTACCATCTAGTGCTATGAACATTTATGCAGGATATAAAAAATATGATACGCACATGCAGGTCTCTTTTTCTTTAAGGTATAGTTGGTGTGAAATCTACCGCTCCCAAAATATATCTAGATCTAAGTAAAGGCTAAACAGGTAAATGAGCGATATAATCTTTCAGCAAAATATTAGTTTACTTGCGTAGAGTTGCTCATCTTTAACTTGTTTAACATAAGGAAGAGCAGATAATTTCTAAATTTGCCTTTCTTATGTATCTGGTGTCTTAAGTCTTAAGATTGACGTGATTAACTGTCTGCATGATTAAGTGTTGATGATGAACTGTCGTGTAATTAAAATGTCACGAATCCAGTTAATGGTGCACCATCTCAGAATTATAAGCATCGTTATCAACAATTTCGTTCTCGACGTCAGATTTATCAGCTTCACTAATATTCCTGTCGTGATCACTTTCTGAAAATGCCCCTTTTTGATAAGCACAGCTGTCATCACGCCTTTGCATATTCAGATTTATACATTAAATCAAACATCGAAATTGTTCACGAGTTTGTGAGAATAACAATATTTGAGATAAAAGGATTTAAGTGGAATTTTCATATGGAAAGAACAAATGTTGAAGATGGTACCCTTCGGAGATTAACACGGTATGACAATGCCATCTATGCAAATTTCAAATCATGGGTTCGGGATTTGAACGCATGGAGTTTCGGTGCATGATCGAATTCAACCAATTCGTGAATGAAAAGGTAGTAAGCTTAAGACATTTTGTGTCTTAGTTGAAAATTTATTAAGGTAACTTTTCAATGATTTCTATGAATCTAGATGTAAACGAAACGAATCTTGAGTAGTTGAAAAACTTCTATCGCATAATAATGAAGGAAATCGCAAGAAATTTGACATTATCTGCCCATGTAACGGAAAGAACAGAAACTCGTGTAGTTGGAAGCCATCTCAAGAAACCAAATGAAAGAAATTGAAGGTAGTCATAGGTCCTTTTTACCGATGTTGTGTTTTATCGACTGTAGCCGAGTTGGAAGCCATCTGCCGAACTTAAATGAAATGTCAAACAGTTTAAGCCATCTGCCCGATATAAGCTTAAAGAAGTCGCAAGCATTTGAATGCCATATGGCGAAACTGCATAAAATGAATCTCAGTTAGTTGTCTTGACAGTACTAACTTCTGCCAAGTGATCATTCACTCCACCAGTAATAAATCGCCATCTCTCCTAATTATATCTGATTTACGAAGAGTTTTACTAAAAAGGCTTTAACGAGCTAAAAGTTACACAGCTGCAAGCCATCCAACTGATGGCCTTGCTCTGAACCACCGTTTGTCTATCGTACTAGGTCAGAAATTAATGTGGGCGCTAGGTGTTTTGCAAAGAGCATATTCAAGCCATTTCTAAACCTGTTCACTTTTAAGTTTCAAGATTTTCGCCATATAAGACGTCACGTGTCTCGGAATGTTTTGGTTTCATGAGCTAAAGTTCTAGTTTCTAGTCGTCGAATTTCCGTAACTCACTTCTAAACGACGTTACTGAGACAATTATACACAAATTAAAAATGGTTCAGAACGCTTAAAAATTTCAACAAATTACCTTATCCTGCGAGCATTGTACTGGTTTTCTTCTGAACAATGAATCCCTTTACATACAAGTCCCAAATTTACAAATCAATATAAGCCACCCAAAGTATCTTTAGTCTCCTTAATCTTTGCTCATCCTCACATTCGGAAATGTTGCACTAGCTAGATTGATGTTTTCACACTTGCTGTGTTCAGAACCGAAACGATAGTTACCGGTCTTTCTCGGTCGCTGCGCCAATACTCAGGAATTCGCTGCCTGTTTCTGTCCTCTCTGCAAATTCTGCGATGTCGTTGAGGTCAGAGCTACGCTGGGTAAGCAATCGAAATAAATGTTTCATCTAGTTTATTCTATGTAACTTGTTTTCCAGTCTCAGAAGTGATACGGGTCTCGACCTGTTCTGTCTAAAGGATTGTGGTTGTCTAATGTGATTAACTTACAAGTGATCGTCGATTAATGGCATGTGCATGACGATAACGGCGCAAGAGAAGTTTCAAGTACGATTTTCTACAGACCCTGCTGATATTTAAATTAAATTGACCGGCAGAGATCCTTCACCACTGCTGCCCGTTTGAATGGTTTGAATGGGCGCCACGCAATTTAAGGTCCCCGCTAAAGGACCGTGCTAACCCGAGATTCAAATCTGTTAAAATTAACTAGGCCTACTATCGGTAGGCGAACCGGTATCCTCGCGGACAGAGGCGCCTTGCCGTAGGCTTTAACCAATGTAGCTAACTAGTCCAGATGAGACTAGTTATGAATGAGTAACCATGTGACGATTATAACTGAAAGAATTCTCATGTAGTTAGTAGACATGTGTCGAATGTAGTTGAAAGAATTCTCGTGTAGTTACTAGACATCTACCGAATGTAGTTGAAAGAATTCTCATGTAGTTAGTAGACATGACTGTGTCGAAGTAACTGAAAAAAATTTCGTGAAGTTACTAGACATCTATCGAATGCAACTGAAAGAATTCTCGTGAAGTCTATTGAATGCAACTGAAAGAATTCTGGTGAAGCTAGTAGACATCTATCGAATGCAACTGAAAGAATTCTCGTGAAGTCTATCGAATGCAACTGAAGGAATTCTCGTGTAGTTAGTAGACATCTATCGAATGCAACTGAAAGAATTCTCGTGAAGTTAGTATACATCTATAGAATACAACTGAAAGAATTCTCGTGAAGTCTATCGAATGCAACTGAAAGAATTCTCGTGTAATTAGTAGACATCTGTCGAATGCAACTGAAAGAATTCTCATGCAGTTAGTAGACATCTATCGAATGTAGTCGAAAGAATTCTCAGGTAGTTAGTAGACATCTAACGAATGCAACTGAAAGAATTCTCGTGAAGTCTATTGAATGTAACTGAAAGAATTCTCATGCAGTTAGTAGACATCTATCGAATGTAGTCGAAAGAATTCTCATGTAGTTAGTAGACATCTAACGAATGCAACTGAAAGAATTCTCGTGAAATCTATGGAATGTAACTGAAAGAATTCTCGTGTAGTTAGTAGACATCTATCGAATGCAACTGAAAGAATTCTTGTGTAGTTAGTAGACATCTATCGAATGTAACTGAAAGAATTCTCGTGAAGTTAGTAGACATCTATCGTATGCAACTGAAAGAATTCTCGTGAAGTTAGTAGACATCTATCGTATGCAACTGAAAGAATTCTTGTGTAGTTAGTAGACATCTATCGAATGCAACTGAATGAATTCTCGTGTAGTTAGTAGACATCTATAGTATGCAACTGAATGAATTCTCGTGAAGTTAGTAGACATCTATTCAATGCAACTGAAAGAATTCTCGTGTAGGTAGTAGACATCTAACGAATGCAACTGAATGAATTCTCGTGTAGTTAGTAGTCATCTATCGCATGCAACTGAAAGAATTCTCGTGTAGTTAGTAGACATCTATCGAATGTAACTGAAAAAATTTTCGTGAATTTAGTAGACATCTATCGTATGCAACTGAAAGAATTCTCGTGTAGTTAGTAGACATCTATCGAATGTAACTGAAAGAATTCTCGTGAAGTTAGTAGACATCTATCGTATGCAACTGAATGAATTCTCGTGTAGTTAGTAGACATCTATAGTATGCAACTGAATGAATTCTCGTGAAGTTAGTAGACATCTATCGAATGTAACTGAATGAATTCTCGTGAAGTTAGTAGATATCTATCGAATGTAACTGAAAGAATTCTCGTGTAGTTAATAGACATCTATCGAATGTAACTGAAAGAATTCTCGTGTAGTTAGTAGACATCTACCGAATGCAACTAAATGAATTCTCGTGAAGTTAGTAGACATCTATCGAATGTAACTGAATGAATTCTCGTGAAGTTAGTAGATATCTATAGAATGTAACTGAAAGAATTCTCGTGTAGTTAGTAGACATCTATCGAATGCAACTGAATGAATTCTTTTGAAGTTAGTAGACATCTATTGAATGCAACTGAAAGAATTCTCGTGTAGTTAGTAGACATCTATCGTATGCAACTGAAAGAATTCTTGTGAAGTTAGTAGACATCTATCGAATGTAACTGAAAGAATTCTCGTGTAGTTAGTAGACATCTATCGAATGCAACTGAAAGAATTGTTTTGATGTTCACAGCCATCTGCCGAATGCAAGAAATCAGACGTTGTTGGGAAGTGATAGCCTTGCGCCGATACCAAAGCCAAAAGGCGTTTCCATCGGAATGTGAACTGACTTGGTGTGAAATGGCTATGGACACAGGCTACAGCTGGGTGGATGGGAAACCTAGCAGATGCAGTTTTTATACCTGTGCAAGACGTTCCGCGGATATGATTGAACTCGGCTGGCAGTTTATCTACGCCTAAAGTGACCGTCTCCTTTGAGGCAATAGGTTAAGCCACATCGTATATTCACGGCCAGTGGCATGTGACAAGGATAGCACAAGTTTTTAGGAAAAACTTACGAATTTTCCATGCTAACCTGTATTTTGCTAATTTTGTACCGAATGTATTATCGTATTTGCAACTTTTATGCTTCTAGTCACTGATGCTTTAGTTATTAGGTTAAGATTTGATGGGACTTCCATTAAACACGGGCCTTAACAAACGACCAAAAGGCACGATCTTCAGGGAAATTCGCTCGGCAACAGGAAACCAGCGTAGCATTTCTTGCATATGTTCCGATATATGCGAAAGTTTCATCATATTGACAAAGAGTTGAGCGGCACATTTCAGGACCGATTGTAGCTCGCACAAGCAGGACTTTGGCAAGACTGTGAGGATTGAACTGCAAAAATAAGATCTGAGCTCGGTTGGAGTTTTCCCACAAATCTAGAAGTGTTTGATTCAGAGTTTTAAATTAGTTAAAGTATGATGTTAATGATGGTAGATAATTTTGCGTTAACAAATGACCAGAAAGAAAACATAATCTCTTAAGAAAACAACATTAACGCGTGCTTTGACATACTAATTGCTTGTCACAAAACAAACTAGGACTTAACGAATGTCCTTAACACAGCGTCTTTCAGAGTGAGGCAAGGTAACCGAGTTCCTGTGTATGTGTGAGAAAGGTAGTTCTAGACGTGTCTAGGAGGGGATGGTCAATCGGACAGAAGGTCTTCAGAGTTGTCTGACGCTGCACAGTAGATTGCGGAAAGATTGTCGTGAACATTGGTCGAATCTTTCGCAGGCCTATACAGTATTAAGGTTCTAATTTTTTTCCGCTTTTTATTATTTATTTCAGCCGAAGTGTATAGACTGCCGCTAATCTTTTTAGGCATTGGATGTGTCTGCAGCGATGCACTTGATTTATGCTTTGAGGCCTTTTGTAGCAAACTCATTTAAAAATAACGTACTAGGTTGTTCCAGGGGTAAACATGATCCCAGAGTTCAAGATTGGTTCATGAGCTACAACTGCACCTTGTGACTTTTAATACAGCGCTATGTAAGTAGATGTATATATATATACATACTTACAACTGCTAGTTGGATCTTAAAGCTATGACCCAGAGTCTGTTCCAGGCTAGAATTTGAAAGATTGGAATGAAATGTGTTGCCCTGTCGAACCCCAAGTAATGTAAGTGCTATTACTCGTCTCTTGTTATATAACTCAGTCTTGGAAAATCCATTCATGACCGTCAACGAGCAAAACGATTTTCACTGTGAAATTGGCCGCCATGATTTGAGACTCTTAGTATCAAAGTCTACAGTCGCCGACGCAAGACGTTAACTGCAAGCCAATATTTTGATTGGCAGTAGACTGCGTTAGCGATGAAGAGATATTCAGAAATCGATGGTGTTTCAATATAAACAACACTAAAAGGACAGTGAGTTTTGATAAATGGGGATCTGCAATGTGGCTGAGCCTTCAAATAGGCCATAGCCACATACAGGTTACCTTGCATGCACTGTGGGTAGAACTCCATTGGCTACAGTACAATACAGGTCAATACAGCTAAGATTTTATAAATGCTTCCTTACAAAGTTCTGAAGTGCACATGAAAGCCAGGCATTAACAACCACTGAGAACTCAAACAGGCTGGAAGAAGTAAGTCATCAGTTAAGAGCGAAAGTTAGTCTCCAGAAGAGAGCAGCGAAAATGCAGAGGAAGACAGTTCCAAGTGGTGGGTCCAGGGTCCAGCTACTGTGTACGAGCATCGTCGAAGGCAAGACATGTACCAGAAATAGCATGCTTTCGGAATATGATGATCGAGGAGAGGATCGCGTTTAGCAGAGCTACAGAAACAAGTACGACGACGTGTGATTTGCAAGTATTTTATGCCTGAGAAGTGCCAGCATGATACAGTCAGCGTCAGAAAAGCTAACGTTAGTGCATAAGTAAATGTGCTAAATGAGTAGCGTATTCTAAAATGAGGTAAGGTACCCGATGACCTGAAGTATGAGCGAAACAAGAATTTTACAATTGCGAAGGATGAGGATGAAGGGAAAGTGCCTAAAAGTTAAAGTTCTTCTGATTCTGCGCGTTTTTGGTTGGAGAATTGGGAATGAATCTTTCTTAAGGCCTCCATTTTCAGATACAAGCTATATATAGATATTCAGTTTTTGAATGTCTGTTTTCGTATTTGAAGTTACCGTTGATGGTTAACAAGAATTGTATAAATTGTCTAGGCTATGCGAATACCTTTTGGATAATGATAGCAGGGAGCTTTAGCATCTTTCTAATAGACCAGGTGCTTTATAATGTACACTGTCCTAGTGTGCACATGTGTTATAAAGTGTTAGAGGTAAGCGGAAATGTTAAGTAGCCTATATTTTGTCGTTTTCATCTTTAGTTCTTGGACATTATGTATGTTCTCTTGGTCTCGGAATGCTTGGGTTATTTGCAATTTTGCGACGACTAGCTCAATCCTAGAAAAATTGTTTTGAAGTCAGTTACAAACAAGAATTTTGACTTTTTGTGTAGCCGAGAGCACGCCACGGTGCATGAGGGTCTATCGATGGTTTTTCCTTCAATTGTCATTGTATTATGGTCGAACTGATGCACTACCTAGACGCAACTTACCTCAAAGCATGTAAATGTTTATCTCGATGTGAGGATACCAACTTTGTAAACAGACAAGCTGCTCGTAAATACAGCGCGAACTGTATGTTTACTGTTATCTTACATCTGTCTCTAAAATTATTTGTAAAACAATCAGCAATGTAATATCTGAAAAACCCAATAGGCCTAACAATGACATTCAGGCTTGGTCTAGGGAGCAAAGTACAGCTAGGACCGTATAGCGTATTTATCTAAGCTGGGTTGGATATGAAACACATCGCCAGCAGGGGGTAATGAACGCCACGCAGAGGAAGTCAGACAACAAAATACAGGTGTAATATGGTCTCGGTAAAGAGTCTAATACACAGCGGTGCAGCCTGATGCATGACTGGTAGAAGTATCAGTGTGCAGTCGGGGAAGCTATCAGCTACTTTACGAAGTGTCGATTTGATTCATCATTGAAGCGTAGACGACCGGTTTGTAGGGTGACGTTAAGTCGAGAAAAGAAGTCTGTTGGTTTTATATCATAATTCTGACGCCAACATTAAATCTTCACACACAAATCCATTAATTACTATCGTCATCAATGGTCAATGATACTCGTAGGTAAAACGGCCAACTATATACACGACAAACTGGCCGTAAAAAATCTTTTCGCACATTGTTCCCGCATTGCATTTACTATCAATTTGTATAGGCTGAAACATTCTGCGTCATCAGAAAACATGTCATGACAACCAAGTGAATTACCGATGACGTCAGACGAATGTTTTACTGGTGTTCGCCCAAAACTTCGCATTTTTCCCACCAAACGCAGGCGCACGATCAATGCGTAGTAGAGGGACGCACCCAGAGGCTGCAAGCACGCGACGCAGACATCCCTAAACAAGTCAACAACCCGATGACGAATGTTAATATAGGCGCGCGTTATCTGTACATCTATCAGTTTGTTTAAAAGTTGCAGAGTAACCAGCGAATTCCAGTCAGAGAGACCGTAGAGTAATAAATTTGACAGATATCATCCCTTTAGACATGTGATACTATTGGCTGAATATTAATCTATTTATATATGTAATGGTACACATGCTTAGTAAGACACCTACAATATTGGCTGCTGCATAAATATGGTCAATGGCTGGTCGATGGCCGTTGAGTGTAGAGAAATTGCCGGGGTCACGAGTTCATAAGGTCGACTGAAAAGCGAAAACCCAAAGAAAGGGTACAGTCAAATACTGTACTCTAGGTACTGTACCCTTGTTTAAAGTGAGCTAGCAAAAAAGTCCTTAATAGAGTCGTCAGAACGCTGCCAGAGAACATTCATTTGTGCCATGTCGAATGCCATTTGAAGAACGCTGCCAGACAGCCGTAGCAGTCAAATTTCAGCCGTAGAGACGCTGAAAATCAACGATAGTGGCAGGCCATTATCTAAAAAGGCCGTTTCCATCCTCAACGGGGGCTGCAGTTCGAGACGATTCGAGCTTCAGATTGGAGCTGCAACTTGTCGTGACGGTGGTTCGAACGTCATCCTGAGTTCACCTCATGACCAAAACCTTAGGCGTCAACGTGGACTCAAGGTCGTTCGAAGGACATTTGTAAGCCGCTAGCAGAAGACGTCGTCAACTCATCCATCCTTTACTGGTCCAACTGGTCGGTGACGGAAGACGCAGTTCTAAGCTGCTTCCCAACTACAGGATGCTTTTCATAACTGGAACAGCCGTTACGCCGACGAAACAGTTTACTCAGTTATTACTTGCGAATTTTTAAGCGCAATTATCTAATGACTTGGCATCATTCGATGGCGCTGAGCAGCTATGAGTGACGGACTTATTCAAGGTCCCTACACAATAACGGTCTCAGGTGAGGCTCGAATCAGTACTTTCCGCTTTACAAGCCGAGAACACTAACAAATCGGCTACCATGCCCCTGAGTTATTGGAGACCTGGTAAAAGGAAGCGGCCTTTGACAGGGGGGGGTCTGTTAATAGAATTGACTTCCGACAATATTTTTATATTTTTATATATTAAACGTTTGTGAAATGAGTAGACAAATTACAAATGTTACGACATGGATTTCTTGTCTGTAATGGCTAAAAATTGAAGTATTTGAGTCTTGTCAGAGAAATGGTATGTATAAGTGTTTTCGGCGATGCTGAATGCAGCATATAGAGAAGTTACTGCATCCTTCTGAAGTAAAACAAATACTTTCGATAAGTTGCAGTTTTTTTGTTTTATATAGGGAGTGTCGAGTTGAACCTGACTCCGAGGTCCCGACCAGTAGAAGATGGAAGAGTAACCAGGAAGAAGCTTAGAGTGAGAGGTCGGTGGACTTAGTATCTTGGAGGATGGATCAAACTAGATGAGCTCTTAGATTAGTTAGGATTAAGTTGTTCACAGAAAGGTAGTAGTATGGCTGGGTAAGTTTTCTCCACAGGATTGTGATTTTGATTACGATTTCACTTGAAACGACCATCGATTGATGATAACGGCGCTATAAAGTCATTAGAATAGATCAGATTAGATTAGATTATATATGGACTAGCTTCTCCACCATCTTAGATAGGAAAGAAATGCTACAAATGGGCCTATAGTTAGAGCAAAGAGTGGGTCAATACCACTTTCCCTAGAACGAGAACTTAAAATTGCCTTCTTCTGAGAGGAAAAGTACGACAAGTACGACGAGCACGTGTTAACCATTGTATGAGTAGGGAACTGCATGTAGTAGTCTCAATATTTTATAGCAGGTTCAAGTAGGCCCTATGTTTGCTATGAATGTATACGTCAAGACTCGTGAGAAAGGGCGTTTTAAGTACCTCAGTAAATCGCTGCAGTGTCTTAAGAGTGTGGAAGAAGTGCGCAGGCGACCTACCTGGTCACGCAAGGCTGATGTGTGCCAGAGCACACCTAAGTGTAAGCTTTGGCTCAGGCCCTACCAATTCGGTGTTTGCATTTCGCATTTGGGCTACACTAAAATTTTCAACAGTTTGCATAAACATTGTAGGCAGTGTACATATAATACAGCGTCCAAAGAGATTCACTTTCAAGATACCATAAAATTTTCGTGGTATACAGCAAGAGCTCTATATTGGCGAACACTTGTATTTGAACCGTTTGTATGTATATTGGCCTATGTATGCACACAGGGATGTGACTGTCGGCCGTTGGTCTTGTGGAACCTTTTAATCATGATACGGTAAATGCCATCCCATGCTTAATGCCTCGCTCTGTTTGAGCGCTGGTGCGTTGAACTGCAAACCAAATTACGAATAACAAAAATCGGCCACTTGTCAAATACTGTAGAGCAGCTCATATAAAGGCGTACATTTATTTATCTGTATCTGTGGTTGGAATGCGGACTACGCTGCCGATCGTGACAGCTGTGTCACACGATTGGCAGGACACTGCGCATGACCTGTTTCTAACCAAGACATCATGCGAACGAAACCCGTCAAAAGAGCAACGAATGCTTGCTAGAAACAAAAAAAAAATAATTAAAGCAGATTCGACAGCATGAAAAGTTCAAATATACCATAAATATAGAGCATATTCTGCATTTAGAAGAATAGTTCGTCGAAATGACATAAAAGACGAATCAATGACCAACATATTCGTGTACATACGCAATGGTCAAAGATTTCTCAGCTTATTTTTGAATTATATCTGCTATAAATTACACTGGTCAATAAATTTTTAAAAGTTTTTTTGTTTCCTTGATAATTTTATTTTTTCCTTATCTGAATACAAAATGACTTTAAGAAATTAACTGAAAATACGGACTTACGATTTAATTACACATTTTATGCTAAATTCAATAATTAAAGGGAAATTTTAAAACAGACTTCACTAGAAATTTTGTGAAACAATTAATTAAGTTTAAAAATAACACTTCTAATTATTTGTATAATAGTTTTAGATAAAGATAAATACCATAATTATTTGGCTGAAAAATACTTCCCCAGTCTTGTGAATTTTTCTTTGAGATACATGAAAGCCAATCCGTCTCGGTTCATCGCCTTTACAAAATTCTTCATAAGTCCTAACTTTGTATGCAATGGTGATAAGAAAACCTTTTCTGGGTCCACTAGTGGGCTGTACTGTACTCTTTTAGTTCCGGATCAAAAGACTTCCGTATGGGCCATACTTTTCTTTCATAGTGGGAAGAATGTGCTCTACTATCCCACTCACATAAAAGGCAGCAAAATTTGGTGTATCCGTGTTGCATTCTCAGCAGTATGGCAATTACTTTTAGATCCCCACAGATCTGCCACTCATAGTCCTTGTAGTTAATAGAGTCAAGAAGAAGCTCCATGCTCAAGCAGGACTCTTTAATGTGAACAGCATATCCTACAGGATAATTTCTATTCTGAAGTAACACTGCTTTAAAAATTAGAATTTGAGGAGCCAGTGAAGGGCTTCCACTCTTCAGGCTTGTGCTCAATATATTGAGGAATTGCATTAAACCAATGATCTCATGGCAGAATAGTGAAAAACTGAGTGAAGTCCTTCTGCCGGTCAAGTATGCGGAAACTTTTACATTCTCTTCAAGCAGATTTCGCTGTTGTAGTCTGGAGGCCAAAATTTCTCTCTTATTTTTTGACAGATCTAAGTCTCTGATCAGGTCGCTTAATTCGTTCTGCATAACACTATGTGGTTCTGCAGAGGGTAAATCAGGAACAAAATCAACGTTGATTGAGACCAATGACATGATCTGATTCTTCATCTTCACTTTCCAGTGAATAGTCTGCTGGTGGTTCAGGAAAGGGAAGTCCTTCTCCATGAGGTACTGGGTGAATTGCTGCCGGTATATCAGGATAGATGACAGTTCATTTTTTCTTGGAAATTCCCTGCTGAAAGGGTGGCACCATACAAAAATAGCAGTCTGTCATGTGATTTGTTGTCCCTCTCCATATCATAGGTACAGCAAAAGGCATAGAGCGAACTTGTCGATTTAACCAATTTTGCAGGTTAGAAGCGACAAATATTGCAACAAGTATGTGTAGCCTAGCTTTTATCTTGGTCTCAAATCTTTCACCCAAAATGACAGTGATATGCTTTCCTAATAACTGGAGTCATATTTCTGGAGGTATGGAGGCATAATGATATGGCGGAAAATGTCACTTCACCACACACATAACAAAAGTTGTCTCCACTATTTACACACTTTCGCGGCATTTTGAAATAACAAATGATAACTTACACGAAAAACTCATATTTAGTTCTCAAAAGCTTGGCTTTGACTGATTCATAACAAGAAGTCTAAAAAGGTACATAATGACTCTTCACAAAATCCTTGCAGAGTTGCCACTGTAACTCTTACAACAAAATTTACCAAATAATTAAAAAATTCCCTTTATTGAGTGAAATTTACTGTATCATAAAAGCTAGAGCTAAAATCATTTTAGCCGTCATATTCTTATTCAGCACATTAAGTTTAGTCAAAATTGACTAATTTCATCACCGAAATATTATGGCTGTTGACCAGTGAAATAACAATGCCGCACATTTTCTCAAGCGTGTCGTTGCCAGAACCTTCTCTGCCTATTGCCTATGCAAACGATTCCTCTCAACTGATGAACATATGGCGTGTTAAGAAGTGCATTACTTAGTGCAGTGGAATTTGCGATACGCTGACTGGAAAGGGATGAGTAAGGAGTTTGAAGACAGATGTGCCTCCAGTCGACATCTAACAACACGTTCAAGAAGTTTAGAAATAAAATTCAACTTTGGGATTAGTCGGTAGTTTGACATAGTTTCCGCATAAAAAGATGGTTTCTTCAGCAAAGGATGGACAATTGCATGAGAGAAACATGATGGCAAAGAGCCGTCAGTAAGCGCATCAAGCGCATCAAAGCAGCTTTTGAGAAGGTAAGTAGGAATTGCATCTGTCAGGAATACCTGAAAATTTTAATCTGATATAGGATATGTTGTCACCAAAGAATTTAATGACAGCTTCAGCCAGCGCAGATGGCGAGGAGGTACTGAGTAGTGTGTATGGTGTTTTCCTGTGAAGTAACTTCTTCAGGACCTGCCAAAGCGACTTCATGATGAGATGAATCAAGACATGGCAAGATCAGTTTTCTGAAATTAGGTTTGTGACATACAGTAGGAGGGTTTGGCCTTTGAAACTAGGTTACGAACAATTTTACTTTGTTCTTTGAAGTGCACATGATTAATGGGAAGTCATGAAGGCGACAAGCGCGATCAAATTGAGCGTCGAGCTTCAGCAGTTTCCGAGTTAAACCAAGGCTTCGGGTCACGAACGACAACCTTCTTGGATTTAAGAGGAATATGATAATCAAAAAGACCATTTAGACCAGATTGGAGTTGGTGAGAGAGGGCATCTGCAGATAAGTCTGAGTCAGAAGAAGGAAGTGAGGAGCAGATGTCATTTTTGAAAGTCTCAATATCCAGTTGATGCCAGGGTCTGAAAGTGATAACAGTGTAATTTGGCGGTGGTTTGGTTGGAAAAGAGATGGAAGCAGCAACGGCAAGACGATCGGAAAGATGTTTACTTATTCAAGACATCTTGAATGAAGTTACAATCAGACTTGTAACTACGAGATTAAGGGTGTAACCTTTAGCATGTGTTGACAAGGTTAAGATCAAAAGAAGTCAAGAGTTTATAAAAGGTAGTAGAAATAGGATTATCTGAATCAACATGAATGTTAAAATCATCCGTTATGGCTAGTTCATTAGGAGATGAGAGCCTCCAAAAGAGCTTGAAATTTCTTTAAAGAAATCCGTTAAAGAAAGTGATAGAGGTCGATATATATTTAAGGGTATAGTGTTCTTGTTGCCCGAGTTTAGAGTGGCAGCTAGAGCTTCAAAAGACGTTGGAAAAGGTATAGAGAGGACAGATCTGGACAGAGGTAAGAATGATTTATAAAGAAAAGCTAATACCCCACCACTTGTAATCGGTCGTGGTTCTTGTAGCAGTGAAAATGAAGGGGAGTTATGTCTGAAAGGAGGAACTGAGTGTCAACAGGTCGTAGCCAAGTTTCGTTAAGTGCCATGATATTAATTTGTTCTCAATGATGTTATTTGAGAGAGCAGGAGCTTTGGAATGGATAAAGGCAATGTTGAGATGGCAAATGTTTAAGATATTTAGGAGCGATGGGCAATGGTTCAACTCAGTATCACCGGCAAGAAGTAGGAGAATAAGGATATGCACTTGTATACCATTGCATTTTTTCGGTGATAAACGCGACTTTTTGAATCAGTTTGGCAGTGAACAACAATCGAGTAGAGGGAACACAATATAAGGAGAAAGCATCATTAGGATGTTTGAAAATCTAATGAGAATGACAAAAGACCGGTGGCTGACTAACAAGAGGTACAGAGACAATGCATAACCGGCAGGCGAGAACAGTCAATGAGATAAGGCATTGCAAAGATCTCGCGGAGATTGCCAATGGGGCCATTGTTGACCAGAAACACAAAATAAAGCGAAAACACCACGTTGAGTTTTAAACAAAGCCGGGAAGTATTGAGAAGAGAGTAAGGATTTCAACTAGTGGGCTAAATTCATCATAATTGAATGCAATATCATGTGTCAATATCAATATCAATATCGACTTCCTTGCTCTGAAACAGCATGTTACCATGCCTACTCGATCAAATCTAGACCATCTACTCGACGTACTCGCCACTGACCCCCAATTGTCCGTCCGTGATGTCTTAGTTGATGACGCAGGACACATCTCAGACCATCTTCTCATCACTGCTATGATAGCTACTGATAGAGCTCAATTTCATCCGCTCACTACATTTTCATTTTCTGCAAATTAAGAACATTGACCTTAAGGAGTTTGAGCAGAGATTGTACAGTTCATCACTGTTCACAGCACCTGCGTCCACTGCTGAATCGTTCGCAGAGCAGATGAAAAGCGTCATCGCCAGAGTATTAGAGGATGTTGCCCCTTTGCGTACCATTGTTCGTCGACCACCAAACGCTATCACCAAGTTTCTGTTAGCTGAGGCCATAGATGCCAAACGCTTGAGACGTCGACTTGAGCGTCGCTGGCGGAACACTCACAAAGATTCGGACCGCGTAGCTTACAGACAGGCATGCCGTTGGGCTAACACCCTGATAAACAAGTCCTCTCAGGACTTTTTTCGTGAGAAGTTGTCATCTGCATCCAACATTGGGGAAAGTTGGTCCATTTCAAAACAATTACTTCATTCTGTGGAAACAATTCACCATCGCACTACTGAGGAGCTTGACAGACTATGTTCTTTGTTTTCAAAATTTTTCATGGATGAGATTGTTAACTTAAAACGGTCAGTCGCCTCTACTGCTGCCTCTTCTACCGCATTTGTTTTCCCCGATCCTCTGTACTCGGGTTCCCCACTTACTTTTTTGCCACCTGTTACCCTTCAATAAGTCAACAAAATTATTACTTCCATGCAATGTAAATCATCATCTGTTGATTTTATCCCTACATCTCTGCTAAAATCATCTCCTTATATTTTTTCTGGACTCATCTGTAAATTGGTCAATCTCTCCTTTTGTGATGGCGTCTTTCCTTCGTTGTTCAAAACAGCAGCCGTCACCACACTTATTAAGGCACTTGGTTTTGACCCGGACTGTCCTTCCAACTACCACCCAATATCCAAGCTCAATAATATTTCAAAAATACTTGAACGGTTATTTCTGGCCAGACTTCAGCCACACATCATTGAATCACCAAATTTCAATACCCTTCAATCTGCCTACCGACCATCCCATTCAACGGAAACTGTCTTACTTTACAGCTTAAATAACATTTACTGTGCTGCAGACCTTGGCCAACCCACACTTCTGGTCTCACTTGACCTTAGTGCTGCGTTTGACACCATTGATCATGCGATGCTCATGTCAGGCTCAGCAGCAGTTTCGGCATTTCTGGAACTGCCCTCAGTTGGCTTTCATCCTACTTGTCAGACCGCTCTCAAACCATTCGAATCGGCCAGTCAATTTCTACTCCTACTCCTCTTGACACTGGTGTTCCTCAGAGCTCTGTGCTTGGCTCAATTCTTTTTTCTGCTTTCATTTCTCCTGTTGGTCAACTTATATCTTATTTTGGCATTTCCCATTAGCAGTATGCTGATGACACTCAATTATATATTGCCCTCTCATCTGACAGCTTTGATACCGGCATTAGCATGCTTGACCAGTGCATGCTTTCACTGCATTCCTGGTTCTATCAAAATAATCCCAACAAGTCAGATGCAATTCTCCTTGGCACCCATCAACGTTTACATCGCTTTCCTCCCATTCACCAAATTAATTTAGCTGGTACAAATGTGAGCCTTTCGGAAAACATTACAACCCTTGGAGTAATTCTTTATGCTACCCTAACCTTTAAGCAACATGCTTCTGCCGTCTGCAAAACTACTTTTTTCCATCTTAGAGCCTTAAGTTCGTTCGGTTCTCACTGATGATATGGCAGCTGCGATCGCCGTTGCTCTTGTCCAATCTAGACTTGACTATGCCAATTCTATCCTTTTTCATACCCCGTCTTATAATATCAGAAAATTACAGCGGGTACAGAACTTGGCAGCACGCCTTGTCCATCCTAACTGCAACCTTTCATCTGCTGGCATTCTTTCACAACTTCATTGGCTCCCGGTTTCAAGACGCATTGATTTTAAAATAGCTACAATCACCTACCAACTTCTCCATACCCAGCAACCTGCCTATCTCCGATCTTTAATTGATTTCATGTTTCTGTTCGTAGCACACGATCTAGTGACCCTCTGAAGCTGCGACAACCTTATTTGGGCAAAGTTATTGGAGAACGTGCTTTCTGTTCGGCCTCGCCTGTGATTTGGAAGAACATCCCTTTCTCTATCCGATCAGCTCCATCAGTCTCATGCTTCAAGCGGCAACTTAAAAGCTTCTATTTTGCCAACTCACCTATCACCTAGTTTTTCCTCATTTGTTACTGCCTGACTCCCACTGAGCGACTGACCGTGCCTCTGATTCAAATTATTTTTGATGTCTGGCACGTTAATCTCTTAATTCATTCTTGTGTGCTGTCTTAAAACTACTGGTCAGATATAATTTGCACAATGTTAGTTTTTATCATAAAATTTGGTTTCTTTTGCTCTATTTGTCTTGTTGCTACAAAGTATTCCTTATCATGGTGTTCATGTTATATTTTACATTAAAACGAGGGTGTTTGAACATTGCAGACTGCCTTTGCTGCATATTTGGTATGTATACGCCTAGTGGTCAGCGTATGTTGCACTGTATGTGCTTCTGGACTGACACAGTGGATGACTGGGAGACGTACGTCAATGCCGTTTGGTGTCCCAGTGGTGTAGCGAGAACCGAAAAATCACCTGAATGATCTTTAATTCTGCAAGGTTAATGTGGCTGGTTTAACAAAAGAAAGCATGCACAATATAGCATACCCAGACTCCGTCAGCATTTAAACCTGTACCACATAATGAGGGCATTCCTGTACCTGTTCCACCAGTTGTTTCTGACTTCAAAAGTGATGATCGCTGTGAAGATACTGATAACACCGATTCTTATGAGCCTCCAGAACTCAAGGTTTTGAAACAGCCTCACTTGATCAACTTACAGGAGGGAAATGACCTCGTACAAGACTTGAATTTATCTAAGAAGACGTCAGAATTGCTGGGTTCACGTTTGCAAGAATGGAACCTGTAAGCAGAAGGCACAAAGATTTCTCATTTTTGTGTATGTCACAGTAGATTGTCAGCATTCTGTCAGATGAAGAATATTGTGTGTTTCTTATATCAATGGTCTCATGAGAGAGCTAGGCTACGACCATCATCCTGAAGAATAGAGCTTATTTATTGATTCCAGCAAGGCCAGTTTGAAATCAGTGCATCTCAACGATGGTAATGAAAAGCTATTTATGCCAATGACACATGCCGTCGGCATATGAAGGAGAAGTACGAGTCTATGAAAGTTCTACTAACAAAATGCAACGAAAAATACAAGTGGAATATATGTGGAGCTCTAAAAGTGACATGCCTTCTACTTGGACTGTAGTTTGGCTGCACCAAAAACATGTTTTTCTATGTTTGTGGAATAGTCGAGATGATGCTAACCACTACAAGATCAGGAAAGACTTCACTCCAGCAAAATTCAACGTACACTGTGCATCTACAAAAAAATATTTCTTCAGCCACTTTCAATAAAACTGGGCTTTATGAAGAACTAGTAAACGCGATGACAGTTGAAGGGGTTCAATTCCAATACCTGATACCACAAATCAGATGATTAAGCCCAGTTGGTACAAAATATGGTAGAAGCTTTTAAAATTCTTTGCGAAATCAGAGATGAACTTTCGGTAACATCCGAATAGTTTTAACCCTTGCTTCACTTGCTTCCATTTGCGCAATACATTTTATCTTGTCTGGGTTCTTTAAATTTTTAGATTTATCAAAGTGACTAATGCATTTAAATTCTTGCATAGCAAGTTCATATTTCTTTGTGTTTAAAGTTAAATGTGTTCAAGTTTTTGTTATATATAAAAAGTTCCAGAATATTGTGAGTGGATAACTAAAGAGATGGAATCAACATCTGAAAAAATTATTCAACAAGTGGTCATAGAAAATCTCAGAGGATGACATATGATATGGGCGCTGAGGGGGATGCCATATGCAAAGTCCAGGGTCTCTCCTTGTTCATTGAAGTATGGGAAGATATAACGGGGCCATTAACGGGGCCGCTAACAATTCTAAAAGAAATACAGTCCAATGAAATTTCAATCCAATCTAAATTGGGCGAAAACCAACAAAATATTCTAAAGAATTACGAAAACATTTGTTGGAACCATGATAAGTGCGAAACCTTATGCTAAAGAAAACAAATTACGTATGCGGCTCAGTACAGTAACAGGGCAAAAGAGACATAATTTTGAACTGGGAGAAACAGTGATTGTATTGTACACGACTTCAACAAATAAACTGATATCGACCGACTCGTCTTCGTTCGCCCGCGTCTGTATTTGAAGTGCTACTGCTTTTGCTAGTATGAGTCGAACTCAACTCAGGTCCTGCTGCAACTCACCAGCGTCCCGAGCCACTCACCTTCGGGTCCCTGAACGCGCGCAGCACCGTACGCAAAGGAGCAATTATAGTCGGACGAAAGGGAAGAAACAACGGTCTTGCGATCATCCATCGTGATACACTCACCGTAAGAACTCATCCGCTTCAGAATACTACGACAACAAGCAGTTTCCACTTCCAAGCTGTCCGAATAATCAATCTCCTCTAACTTGTCTCTCCTCTTCAATATTATCTGCCCCTGGCCATATTCGAACCTTAACGATTTCTGTCATGAATTCAGCAACCTTCTTGCACAGCAATTACCACCGTGATTAGTAACGATCGACTCATTCTCAGCGGAGACTTTAACTGCCATGGAAATAATTCGTCTAGCATATCCGAAGACTTAACCACAGTACTTGACGTATTCGGCTTAAAGCTCTTGTTAGGACCAATGTGTACTAGATGACCGGTGACAGTCTGCTTGATCTTGTCATCTCCGGACTGAATTCAACATCTATCAAGAGCGCACAGGTGTCCAGCAACCACGGATTGTCCGACCACAGTCAAGAAAAGTGAGCGGTTGTAAGTTAATTTAACAGGAGGCAACCGAATACCATCGTCTACTGCAAGCTTGAAACATTTGATCTTGACTCCTTTCGACAAGCGTTGATTGATTCGTCACTGCTCTTTGCTCCTGACTGCTTCGCTCGTTAGATAGACGACGCTGTCCTCGACATGCTGGACCAGGTGGCTTCGTTCAGGAGTCTTGCAAAGAGCCCAGGAAAGAATATTAATCGCTGGCCATCTTCTGAAACCCCAGCTGCAAAACGACTTCGTAGACGCTTAGAAAGCGTTGGATGGCTACCGATGATGAACTTGTTCGTCGCGCATATCGATCAGCGTGCCGTAACGCCAACAAACTGATCAACGATCGCACCAACAATACTAAAGTGACATTATATCGGAAAAGCATGACGGATCTCGTAAAAAATGGCCAGCAGTAAAGGATGTACTGCACTCAACAGTACCGTCTGAGGTGTTACCGGCTGAAGAATGTCAGAAACGCTGTTCCACGTTCTCAAACTTCTTCATAAGTAAGATCAAGTCAATAAAGGAATCAATTTCCAAGCAGTTGTCCGGACGACGCATAGACCCTCTTGCATCAGATGAGGACTATGTCGGCACACATCTTGATCACCTCAGACCTTTGGATGGCGCAGCGATCTTCAAGCTACTGTCTTCTTTACCGGGAAAATCATCTCCGATGGATGCTTTCCCATCGTCTATGCTAAAGTCATGTGCGGACGTGTTCACTCCAATCATCGTTCGTCTCTGCAATCTGTCTTTCAGTTGCGGACGGTTCCCAGCCTTCTACAGACCTGCCTCTGTTACACCTTTGCTGAAGGAAGGCCTTGATGATGATGATCCTTCAAACTATAGGCCGATCTCAAATCTACACACACTGTCAAAAATTTTGGAACGTGTCTTTCTGGCTCGTCTATTGCCGCATGTCAGTAGCTCCTGTAACTTTAAGTCATCAATCAGCTTACCGTGGGCATCACTCGACTGAAACGGCCTTACTGAAGATCCTTGATGATGTCTACACCGCTTCCGGACGACGACAGCCAACCTTACTCATCGGCCTCGATCTCTCCGCTGCCTTTGATACGATTGATAAAACAACACTCATCACTAGGCTGCAGAAGACATTTGGCATCAGGGGTATTGCGCTGGATTGGATCTGCAGCTACCTGTTGGACTGGTCACAACATGTCATCATTGGATCATCCATGTCGCAGTCGTCTACCTGCGAATACGGTGTCCCACAAGAGTCGGTTCTTGGCCCGATTATTTTCAAGTTGTATTATGTGGTTCCAGTCGCTGGTGTCATTTCCGCACACGGCATCAATCCCACCAGTATACCGATGACACGCAACTATACATAGCGCTTGATCACATCGACTCTGATCCCAGCAACCTAACACGATGTACCGAGGCAGTACGCTGCTGGTTTCTAACTAATGGACTGTGTCTAAATCAAAAGAAGTCTGAAGTCATTGTACTCGGCACTTCATCATCAATAAAATCGATCGTGGATCTAAAAACAGTCACCACTGCAGGCGCTGACATCTCACTATCAGAAGCATTTAAGAATCTTGGAGTGACACTCGACTCTAAACTAACATTCAACCAGAATGTCACCGCTGTCTGCAAGGTTTTATATTTTTGTATAAAAGCCATGCGTTATATTCGATCGTGCTTGCCACCGGAAATTATGAAGGCAGTCGCTTGTAGTGTAGTCAGGGCAAAACTAGACTACTGTAATTCCCATTGCCAAACTGCAACGCGTCCAGAACTCGTTAGTCCAACTAGTGACAGGAATCCCCATGTTTGGCTACGTCACTCCAATACTCGCTAACCTATACCGCTGCCTGTCAGTTCCAGAATCACTTACAATATGGTTCTCCTTACACGTAAAACTCGACCAGTCAACCTGCTTACCCGTCATCATTCTTACAGCGCTATAAGTCATCCAGATTTTTGCGTTCGGCTACACAAACCATTTGTCTCTTCCTGATATTAGAGACTTAGGTCTGAATTCTACCGATGCGGATTTAGCAATTCTACACCAGTCATCTGGAACAGCCTCCCTGTTCACATTTTTCACAACATATTCGTTGGACATATTCGTAAAGCGGCTTAAGACTTATTTGTACCATCTTGCTTTTATTGTCTGACTGTTGTGATCCACCCACGCCTACAATTCCTCCTCGCTCAACCGATGGACACATGGCGTGTTAACAAATGTCACGTATTTACTTTGCTTACACTCCGTTCTATTTGCCATGTTCTGTGCAATATATACTGCTCTATATACTATCCATAATCGTATTTCGCTGTTACTTTGTCCAAATCTGCGAGGCTTACCAGTTGGACGGATGGTGTTTTGCGTAAGAAGCATACGCTCGAGAGGTATGATGTCGCTTGGGTAAATTGAATATGGTTGCCTCTCAGGCTTGCAGTGGGCTGTTATATAGTTAAGGTTATTTTTGTAAAGATAACTTTCTGTATTTAACAAACGACTGCATAACGTTGCATTATGTTTCCGTTGGCAAAGCATCGGAGGTTAACTTGTAAACTTTAGAAAGCTATGAAGTTGTAAGCACGATTTGTTATGTTGGCTAGTGAAGAGTGAGGTTCGCGGAATGGGGTGCGGTCTTATGTGTGTATGTATGTGCTCACAGTAGTTAAGATGTGTGAGGTATATAGAAGTACAAGATAGGATACAATGATGGTAACTGTCAAGACTGAAATAGCGATAAGAAGAAATGTTTTATGAGTTGATAATATGCACGTAAAGCTCTAATTTGTGCTCGATTGAGTATTAAAGACAGCTTACAGAATTTATTGTGAGCGGAATATTCCGCTAAAGAGTCAGTAAGTTTTATATAAACACAGGCAGACGTCTATGGGGAATTTGTTATGACGGAACGGCATCATCAGGTTATGGACCTGTTTTGTGTTGAAGAGGGCTGATATCAGCTGCGATTTTTGCCCGGTCACGTTTGTAATATTTATGCGCATGTAATTGGTAAGAGGTGTTTCGTATTCTTGTCCGGATTTGTTTTCTGACTCGATGGATTCGAACATATTATATATATTAAACAGGCGCAAATGCATCGAGAAAAGCGTGTAAACAGATGCTATCATGAAAATTTGCCATGTATTCAGTTGATTATTTGAGATACAAAAATGACGCTGATATATATGTTTATATATACATTTATATATATCATATTAAATTATATCATATTGCGTTACATTACATTACGTTATATTATATTATATCATATTACATTACATCATATTATATGCTGTTGTATTGTTGTATAGACGCCTTACAAAATAGATAATTGTATTTGTAATTTGACATTTATAAAGCGTCACTTCAAGACTAGTGAAACCACTGTCAGCTAAGACAGACTTCAGGCACCTGCGAAACTGCGGAAGGCGCAAACTGAGCTCGAGCCGAGAAAGGCTATTCCAACTGATAGGTTCAATCTAGGCAAAGCTTCTGCAATGATTCGGAATTGGAGAGGGTAAAAAATTTGATTGTCTATCCCTAAATCATGGCGCTGTTTCATTTTGCTTAAGAATTTTAAACACTTTTAAACCGTGTAGTCTGCTGTTCCTTTTGACTGGATGATAAGTAAAAATGAACCAGTGCAGCCTTTCTTTACTAACTCAGAAAAACGCTAGCGGCGTATTTTAGACAGAATACTCAGACATTAGATAGAAAAGAGATTTCTTCTAGGTCTTAGGTCTACTGGAAAAGACTTCACATCCTTGTGTTTCGTTTGATAACATTCTGTTTAGAATCAAAGTTGTTTTATTACTTATCTGTTGCTTATGGTTTCACTGAAATGCGTCAGACTAATTCGAATGACTTCTGCATTTAAGTCTGATTAGATTTTTCGCGTGTCATGTACAACAGAGCTATTCGAGGTCTATCAATCACAAGAATACGTTACCCAGTTGCTGAATTGCTGTTGTTGTTTGTGGCTTTCAATGGAACGTCTGAGAAATCTAGAACTAACTTTTAACCGTCAGCTTTCATAGACTTCAGTGTTTACTCTTCCGAGATTTAAACAGCTGGATTTCCTAATACTTTTTGAATGGGTAAAGCGCCAATTGCGAATGTCTGGTAGACTTGAGGGATTTCAAAACCCGATAAGTCAAATTTATTCAAATTAAAATGAATTTGATCTGATTAACCGACCTATTTTAGCTTGACTCATTTGCTATGACATTAGTATAACAAGGGTGGCCTGTTTAGCTTAAACTGGTCTAAATTAATTGAGAATTTTACTGAGGCACTGTTATACAGTAGTTCACAAGGCGCTGCTGCCCTGACGCCATACTGTTTCTTTAGGTCGGATGTAAAATCTCATCATTTCTGACCGCTTTTTCTCCGAAGCCTTTGGGCTTCATGCATCTAGACTGCATATGTCCAAAGATTTTGATTTCAGAATGCGATTTTGCCTAGAATAGACCAGTAGTGCCTTGTGCAATACTATAGCGATTCTGTAACAGTTTTAGGATGAGATTATATAACATAATATCATTTATACATGTAAGTTACTTGGCATGCATGCAGATAACCAATCTCGCTGAACGTCTTCATAGTCTTTGTCGCTCTCCATTGACACACGGCTGTAGAATGCGCCCTTGGGAGCCGTAATGGTAGCCGTATTTTGCGTCGAACCTTGTGTGGCTATTGATGTACTCATATGTGAGACTTTCCTTCCCTGAAGCAAAGGCAGCTCGCATTTTTATTGGAAGGATAATTCGAATCGAGATTTGCAAATAATACCGCCAATAACCAACCCAACTCATGACTCATGGAACCAATTAAAATATTTATTTATTCTGTGCAACGGCGGCTCTACATGTTAGCATTCAACTGCCCACCCCCTTCAGGTTCTGTGGTCCCCTAGGCCCCCTTGTTGGGAACACCTAGAACCGCCACAGCACTAGTGAGTATATAGTTTCTGTTGCTATCGCACAGACCTGTAGCTCTTTTTAGGAGCTGCTCACTCTGCATCGTCTGTATTTGCCCTTAGATCACGATGGAAAACAACCTCTTATTTTCTCGTCGGCTGTCTAGGTCTACTCGTCCTATTATCATCGAGTTTCGACATGAGTCCTTTAGGCTACCTTCGACGCTTCCGCTGGGACAGTGTCGCCAGCGTGGTTGCGCTCAGTTCAACATCATGGGTAAAGCATACGCGATCCATTGCGTTTACGCCGCGGTATTCTTGCGACAGCCGCTTATCAAGCTTCGTAAATGGCCCGCAGTAGCTGTACTTGCCCACGGTCTGGGTCATCCTCAGAGGGCACATCGCTCTGAAGACGCAAGTGCATTTCCTGAAACGACAAAGGGTTCTGCGTGCGGATAAGCAGCGTACAGCCAGTGGCAGGTCCCGCGGGAAACGCTACCGCTACAATTTGGCTCTTCTGAGCCCCACAGACGACGCGTGTGCCCTTCTCAAAGATTGCACAACAACATATGGCTATCTAACAATTTCTTTAAAAGATGCGATTTCATTAATTAATTAATTTATTTATTTATTGAAACCACTTATAACGCGAGCAAGGTCAGTAAAACATGAACCTGAGGCGCGGATGTATGTTCGCTTGGGGGCCAAGATGGAGTCATGCAAAAGCCAGAGTAAAATATTGAGGCGTGACAAGTGGTTTAAATGGTGAAATGATATTAGGTAGCAACGTATCAAGATATGAGAGAAGGCAGGTATTCTTGGCTCTAAAGGTCAAGCATGGATCTTCAATTTGATACTCCATTCAACAGGGAGCCGGTGAAGCCCACGAAGGCGATCTAATGCATTTGATGATGATGATTAAGAATAAGAAGAGGAGAGGCGATGGAGGAGGAGGAGGAGGAGGAGGAGGAGGAGGAGGGGATGAAAGAGAAACAGAAGAAGGAAAGAACGTTCAGCCTGGTCTCTCATTCTTTTTGGCCTCCCTCAGGCTTCTGTCCTGGCCCCTGTCCTTTACGTTCTCTACCTTGCCGACCTGGGACGGGTTCTTCCCAAAGGTGTTGCTATCCATCAATATGCACAAGACCCTCAGCCCTTCGCTCATGGCCCAGCGGATGCGGCTCTCTCTTTGTTTGGGAGGATTCTTGACGAAACATCTGCCCTTGGTCTCTGGATGTCCTCTGATCGACTCTGATTGAACTGTGGTAAGACCAAGTTCCAGTGCTCAGCTTGCTAAGATCGATACCTTAACCTTACACCAAAGGAATCTGGAGATTCTATTCTGTTCCACAGTCTGTGATCTTGGAGCTGTCTTGGACTGAGAACTCTCCTTGACCGATCATGTTAACATGTTAAAAGCATGAGCGGCAGATTGGTCTGCCGCTCATGCTTTTACCACCTTCGTCAGCTTCGTACCATGCGCCACTCCCTCTCCTTTCATGCCGCTGCTACTCTAATTCTTGCCCTTATCTGCACCAGGGTAGACTTTGGTAACGCTATCTTTGCTGTTGCACGTCGAACATCTGCGACCTTATCAGCCAGATGAAATTTGGGGTCGTAGAGTCTCCACCACGACCAAGCATGGAGGAGAGGTCGTTGCAGATTCGCCGACTGTCCCCGAATGCCGGGCAATTACAGCCTCCCAATAGCTCGGTTCTTTGCCTTGAAAAAACGTGATTTTCCCGTGAGAGTTTAATATATGCGAGTGCGAAGTTTTTTTAAGAGAGAACAAAGATTTGTAGCAGAGATGTTGTGTGATGAGTTGAAACTTTGAGTTACAATTGTCGTTGATAGAGTCGAGCGTTTAGAAACTGACGATTCAAGTACTGTTGTGATTTAACTGTTCGAGTAGACTAATTATAGTTTCTAATAAAACCAAAGACTTTGTGTCTTTACTCAAATTAACGCTACACGACAAAAGAAAGGGATTCGACAGTTAGAAGCCTGATCGTTGATAACTTCGGAAGTCGTCGACAGACGTTTGCTGGCAAAGCGCGCAGTGGCTACAAAGAGTTTCTCACGATCCCACGGTTCCCAATGAGAAAGTTCTCAGAGAGAAGAGCGTTGAGTTCCTAAAACATCTGGCAGCTAGAGCTCCACCTGCGGCAGCCGCAGCGCAGGACAAGTAAATATGGAAAAACAGCGAGTGTCGGCAGTGGAATAGGCATAGATTAGACACTGTACACAGAGCGGATTAGGCAAGGTTTAATAAAGCAGCGTTTCCCAAACTGTGTTCCGCGGAACCCTAGGGTTCCGTGAGGTGAAGACAACTTGGGGTTCCGTGGAAAACTTTCGGTGTGAACAAATTTTCTGTTATAGTTTTCTATATCGGACACTTTATAAAATTTATAAAGTGTCCTAAATATATTCTAGCTTGCAAACTGGCTAGACTCCCCCTAGACGCGGCTAGAGCAATATAAATAATTAAAAGTAAAGCTGTAAGCCTTGTAAGGCGTGTAAGCAGTGAAACAGATTAACTACTACGGATATGACGTTGTTGGTATACCGGAGAAAACGTTGTTTTAATTTTAGAGAAGTTAATTTTTGAACAAAAGTGTTTTGTAAAATTATATTACAGCAATATTTTAAATTTGTTAAAGTTAAACCATGGATCGCTGGCTCAAAGAAGGCAGTATAAGGAAGAAAGCAAGCTCCTCAAATACTGCTATTGACGCTAATGTACCAGAACTAGACCCTGAATTAGACGCACGTGATATAGGGCTGGATGTTGTGCCACACCGTTTCCAACATGATGATATACACTTACAGTCAACTGTTATTGTGCAAGATTTGCCAAAGGTGCAGAAGGCACCAAGCAAGGATATTAAATTGTCATCAGGAAGCAAGAAAAGAAAGTATAATGAAAGATATATGTCTTTTGGATTTTCAACAGTACTGTTGATAATGGTGATGCACCAGATGCGCAGTGTGTAGTGTGCCACAAAATATTATCCAACAGTTCTTTAGCTTCCTCTAAGCTGCGGAAACATTTAGAAAAAAATCATTCAGAATACAAAAACAGACATTGGTTTTTTAAACGAAAGTTAGATGCCCTTACTAGTTGTAGACTATCCATGACAAAAATTGCTAAAACAAACAACGAAAATGCCACAGAGGCTTCGTACAAAGTAAGTTATCGCATAGCTCTTTTGGAGAAGCACACACAATTACAGAGACACTTATCAAGCCGTGTGCAAAAGATATGGCAGCATGTTTGCTAGATGCCAAGTCAGCCGAAAAAATTGAGGCCATACCACTATCAGGCAACACTGTTGCGCGTCGAATTCAAGATCTTGCTACAGACATCGACAATGAACTAGTTTTCCGATTAACATTATGTGATGCATATTCACTACAGTTAGACGAGTCCACTGACGTATCAGGATTATCAGTTTTACTTGTATTTGTCCGCTATTGTTTCGATACAACTGTCGAAGAGGACTTGCTGTTATGCGAAAGTTTGGAAAGTAACGCGACCGGAGAGGAGGTGTTCAAGTGCATTGACAAGTATATGAAAACACATGGAATAAACTGGGATAAATGTGTTGATGTGTGCACCGACGGTGCACAATCAATGGTTGGAAAAGTAAATGGGGTTGTATCACGGATCAAAGTTGTCGCACCAAACTGTACGAGTAGTCACTGTGTTCTTCACAGACAAGCACTTGTTTCAAAGAAGATCTCTACCTCTCTCAAAAATGTGCTGGGCGAGGCAATTAGAATTATAAATTTCATAAAAGCGTGGCCACTGCAATCAAGGTTGTTTAAACTTCTATGTGATGATATGGGCAGTGAGCACACGACTCTCCTTCTACATAGGTCCGGTGGTTGTCGCGTGGGAAAGTACTTGTAAGATTATTTGAGCTGCGACATGAGCTGTCGGTATTTTTACGGGATCATAAATTTTCGCTGTCACATTGTTTGACCGATACTATTTGGCTGCAAAAACTAGCATACCTTGCAGACATTTTCGCAAAACTGAATGAGGTGAATTAGTCCCTCCAAGGAAAGAATGTAACAGTGTTCACCGCGCAAGACAAAATTTTGTCACTGTCTCGTAAACTGAGGTTTGGATCTCATGTGTTGAGAACAATAACGTAGATTGCTTTCAAACGTTGAATGATTTTTTAATCGAAACTGATTGTGTTCTTGATGAAAATATTCGTAGTGAAATTGGGGGTCATCTTCTTGACTTGGAAGCTAACTTGGTCAAATACTTTCCGCCTTTAAACGACCAAAATAATTGGGTTCGAAATCCCTTCAAAATAAAAGAAAAGCCAACCCACTTTTCCACGAAAGATTACAAAAATCTTCTTGAAATAACCTCAGATTATCAACTGCAGCAGAATTTCAACGAACTTGCGCTGATCAATTTTTGGAGCAGCCTAACTAAAGAATACCCCACTGTGGCGAAACGCACAATTAGTGTGGTTCTCCCATTTGCCACAACATATTTTTGCGAAACTGGATTCTCATATTATGCTGCAACAAAAACGAAATATAGAAATCGACTTAATGCTCCATCAGATATAAGAATCCAGCTTTCTAGCATCAAACCAAACATCAACAAACTTTGCCAGGAGAAGAAACAAAAGCATAGTAGGCCTACACATTAAACATTTCAGAACTTGGCGTATAATTGTCCCTATTTTGCGTTGCGGTTTACTTCGTAACTTTGTTTATGAATAAGCTTCGACCAATTTAAAATAAATTATACAGGGTGGGCCAGAAGTATTTGTTCAACTTTGAAGGCCTATAACTTAGGCAGTTTAGCAAGTGAGTGTATGCTTAATGCATCAAATTAAAGGTCGTTATATCAGCTACAACTGCTCAAAAATTTACATTTTTAGCTTTATTAATAATTGCGTAAAACTACTGTACTGAATACGTATCAGTTTACAATGATTTTACAGTTGTTGAACCTAACGACGACGGAAAATTTTTAAATTTAAATCTTTCTTAGCAATACGCCGTACGCTGCTTCGCGATATTCCTGTCTCGCGCTCAATCTCACGAGGACTTTTGCTTGTGCCTGGATTATCCTCTTGGCTACAGATCAATTCAGCTACACGAGCGATGTTGTCAGCGGTACGTGCCGAACGAGGACGGCCAGTAACAGGTTTACGTTTAGAACTTGCACTCGCGTCAATTTGTCTAATTAATCGGTTGAGATTGTTTTTACTCCAGTTTCTAGCAGGAAATTCATTCATCATTTGATATGCATTTAAATGTTTTTCAATTCTTAAAATTCGAATCAAAGTCCTGTCATCTTCTGTTAACGGCGCCTTGATGAAATTATTGTTTACGTCAGAAAACAAGGTAGGTGCGGTACACAATAATTATATGGCGCGTAGTGCAAGCTACCGTAATGAAATTTGTCGGACTTATAGCTGATATAACGACCTTTAATTTGATGCATTAAGCATACACTTACTTGCTAAACTGCCTAAGTTATAGGCCTTCAAAGTTGAACAAATACTTCTGGCCCACCCTGTACAAATTTTTCATAGCAGGCTTTTTGCTTATGTCATGTCATGTCAATTCGTCATCGTCGCGTCGCGACGGTTGACTACATGATAGGGCCATCTTCGACCAAAGCCATCTATTGCGCGCAGCATCCAACAACCTGGTTCCCGACAAGCCAGTCCATGCCGAGATGTTGTCAATCCAACTTATCTTTGGCCTTCCGCGGCCTTCGGTTCCCCTCAACAAGACCGATCATAACACTACTCTCGATGGTGTCCTGAGGATGTCTCATCACGTGCCCGAAATAACGCAACTTGCGGGCCTTAATGTGACCCAGCAGCTCCTTTTGCACCCCCGGCCAGTTGGTACACCTGTTCATTGGTCATCTTCTTTGTCCAAGCAATCCGCAGTAACTTTCTGACGCACTTGTTTTCAAAAGCCTGAATGCGTCTCTCCTCTTCCTTCTTTAATGTCCAGGCCTCACACCCATATGTCGCCACCGGCCATGCCAAGGCCCTCATCAGGCGTAATTTGGTCTTGATGCTAATTGACTTGTTTTTCCACATCTTTGTGAGCTTACCCATGACTGCCATTCCAGTGGCTAGTCTCGATTTCACCTCAACCGTACAGTCCGCATCCACTGCTACTCTGCTTCCCAGGTACATGAAGTAGTCCACCTTCTCCAGTCTTCCATCAACCACGTTGATCTCAAGTGCTTCACCTGTATTTGTCATCACCTTCGTCTTTTTCGCATTGATCAGCATATGATACTCATTTGCAGCATTCTCAACACGGCTTACTAACTCCTGCAGTTGTTCTGGTGATGTGGCAAATAAGACGATGTCATCTGCGTACCTGAGATTGCTGATGATCTTGCCACCGATTCTGAAACCTCTATTATATCCTTGTAGTGCCTTCCGCATCACTTGTTCTGCCAATATGTTGAACAGACAGAGGGAAAAATTACATCCCTGCCGGACTCCTTTTATGACACTGAACCATGCAGACACGAGATGATCTGTCCTGACTGCAGCGCGTTGTTGTCTGTAGAGGTTTCTTAACAGTTGGACCAGTTGTGGTGGAAAACCCTTTTCAAGCATGGTTAGCCATAGCTGATCATGTTGTACCATGTCAAAGGCCTTTGTAAAGTCAATGAAGCAGAGGTACAGTGGTTGACTTCTTTCTCTAGATTTCTCCAATATGATCCTGAGGTTTGTAATCTGATCCCTTGTGCCTCTTCTTTGTCTAAACCCCGCCTGCTCTTGAGCAATCTCGTCTTCAAGCTTAGTTTGTATCCTCTCTAGAATAACTCTCAGTAGAATTTTGCTAGCGTGCGAGACTAAGGCAATAGTTCTGTAATTCTCGCAAAGGAGCAAGTCCCCTTTTTTGGGGAGAGGAATGAAGATCGATTGTGTCCATTCCTCTGGCCAGTCCCCTGTCTTCCACACCTCCACACAGATCTCATGCAGCTTGGCCAGTGTCATTTCCCCACCAAACCTTAACAGTTCGGCAGCTATGTCATCGGGACCAGGTGCTTTAAGTGTAGCTGATTTTAGTAGGGCCCGTCTGATTTCTTCTTTCAGTGGAGGAGGCTCCATTTCTGGTATGTTAATCATTACGTTCACATTTCCGTCATTGTACAATTCCTCGCAACATTCTTTCCATCTTTCATTCACCCTCTCTAGTTCGACGAGTTTCCTGCCAGTACTATCTTTGATGGCTGTTGTACGAGGTAGGAACGGCTTGGTGAGTTTCTTCACTGTTTGGAAAACTGACCTACTATTACCTTTCGCTGCATTCTCCTCCAGCTCGCTGCATAATGTCTCCATATCTGCCTGCTTGTCTATTCGTAGCATCTTTTGCACTTCACTACGTAATTTCTTATACCCATCTGGGTTCTTGGTTTTTGCCTCGCGCTTCTTTTTTATCATTTCGAAAGTGCCGTTAGAGATCCACTTCTTGTGTTTGATGGAGTTCTTTTGTAGTGTCTCCTTTGCTGCCTCTAGAGTGACGGTCTTCAATTGCTGCCACAGTTCATCAGGCGTACGTGGTTCATTTATTCTCCCTAGTTCTTCAAACCTGTTGGTTACCTCGAGTTGGTATTGTTGCCTAACCTGCTCATTTCTAAGCTTCTCGAGGTCCAGAAGCAGAGGTCTACTGATTCATTTCTTTTTGAATCTTGGCTTTAGAGTCAACACTACCAAATTGTGATCAGAATCACAGTCTGCATTGAGGCACGCATGTGCATTATTATTCGACTGTCTCCATTGTTTGCTGATCAGGATGTAGTCAGTCTGCGTCCTGGTGACTCCATCCGAACTCTTCCAAGTATATCTGTGCCTATTATGCAGTCTAAAAAGTGTATTGGTAATAACCAGTTTTTGTTCTGCACAAAATTCCACTAATGTCTGGCCCCTATCATTTCTTACACCATGACCATATTTTCCCAGAACATCAGTCTCCTCAGATTCCTCACCGACTCTAGCATTAAAATCACCTGTAATTATAAGCAGATTCTGCCTTGGAATCTCTGCGATAACCTGGTTCATCTCTCCGTAGAACTGCTCAATCTCTTTGTCTGCTTTGTCAACCGTTGGAGCATAACATTGTAACACCGTTATATCTCTTGGTATTGAGGCGAATGTTGCTGATATTATTCTGCTACTTCTTGGATTGTAGGATGTTAGGCTCAAAGCAGTGTTCCTGTGAATCCAAATAGCCACTCCATGATACTCACGTTCCGCTCTGCCTGAGAAGAGTACGGTGTGTCCATCCACCGTCTTAAAGTGCCCAGTGCCTGACCATTTAGTTTCCGACAATCCACATATACTGATGTCCAGTCTTTCCAAATCACTGCTGAGTCTTTTTGCTTAACATCTGTGTATACTGTATAACTTTATTGTTTGTAAAACCTTCATATGAAAGACAATACATATGTCATTGTAATCGATATTATTCATCTAATCTAGGCCTAAACCTATAATTATCTGCATTCTCAAGCGTTTGTACCTACAACAGAATATGTATAGTGTAGCGGACTCCCCCCGCACGGGAACGCATGGGAACGCAACGTGTTTGCCCGCATGAGAATGCAACGTGTTCGCCCTCCTTCCGCACGGGAACGCAACGTGTTCGCCCTTCCCCCGCACGGGAACGCATGGAACGCAAAGTGTTCGCCCTTCCCCCGCACGGTAACGCGACGCGAACTCGCCGCCTATATAAGAGAGCAGCAGAAAGGAGTGTGTGTGTGTGTGTGTGGATGGCAAGGAAGTCTGCGTAAGGACTGTTTCGATTAGATGCTACATGTTTTGGTCAAGCGTTTTGTGAGAAATAAAAGGGCGATATATAACTGATCGATCGACTTGGTGTTCAGTCTCTTGAGGACCTCAGAGGCTTGCGTCGCGGGCTGGCAGTAGATAGGCGATGGTAGGGAGCCTTCGGGTAGAGTGACAGAAAACCAGCACCTTGACACCCCCGGTTTGTCACAATAGTTTGGACTGGGGTTCCTCCAAAATCATTTAAGATCAAAAGGGTTCCACGGCAAAAAAAGATTGGGAAACGGTGTAATAAAGTATGGCTAAAAAGTAGAGCTGCATTTCGATTAAAAATTTTAATCGCGATTAATCGATCGATTAAAATTTTTAATCGCAGTTAATCGCATTTTAATCGCATGTTAGAAAAATGAGCAATCCCAGTTGGATTGCAATTTTACAGTATTTAATATTTCTAATTTATATTCAGTGTTCAAAGTAAAGAAAAGTAATTAAAAGTTTTAATCACAGTTAATCGCAATCTAATTGCATACATGTTAGAAAAATCAGTAATCCCAGTTGGATTGCAATTTTACAGTATTTAATATTTCTAATTTATATGCAATGTCCAAAGCAAAATGTTTAAAGTAGCTTTAAAATGTTTATTCTTTTAAATGCAACCAGTTGTTGAAGCAAACAAGTTTATCCACATTAGTTGGGTCCAGCGATGCCAGCTTCTTGTGAACAATGTGTCCTGGCAAAATATACTCGTTCATAAGGGACAGTCGTTGCTGGGATGACAAATACTTTTTAGCCATGGTGGATATTGATGGATAGGCCATTCATCACAAATTATTTTGTGATGGCATTGGTTATGCTTTCGCGTTTGCCCTGGTCCATTGGCTTAGACATCTCCCGCTGCTGAACTAAGGTTGCCTGGCTTAGTGCAGGTTCCGTTTTATCATCTGCCGAAGATATAACGTTGATGTCTTATCACGTTCAGTAGCGGTGAACGCACGACTGGTACGCATGCGATTGTTCAACGACGAGTTGATATGGTAGTAATCAATTTAAACACTCTTGCAATACTTACAAACGACTTGTCATCCGTATTAAAAATAAACTGTCCGTCCAATATTGTCTTTCCTAGTTTCCTTGACTCCATTCTTTACGTAAAACCTAATTTGTAACGCCCGAATTTAATATCACAATCGAATTTACAGAACGCAAAAAAGCGCCAAAGAATAGGAAACAAACAACCATTGATATAATAAATGTCGGCTCTGGCAATCATTGAATATTTTCTAGATGAATTTTCATCGCGTTAATATTGGTCGACGAACGCTCGCGGCAAGAAAGAAAGACTAAGTTCTTAACGTGTTAATCGTTGCGTTAAAAATTTTAATCGCAAAATTTTTTAACGCGTTAATCGCACGCGTTAACGGCGATTAATCAACAGCCCTACTAAAAAGTCGAACTGATAAAAAATTTCAGTCGCGAAACATTATTAGAAGCACAAGCGGTGGAGCAGTTGATGTATGGTGCCACAGCAAACCAGACAGGAAGACAGTTGAGAAACATCCTGCTTCGTTAACAGCAGAAGCAATGCTTTAAGTCATGGAATTCCCATGACATCATACCGAATTGACCGAAAGTAGAAGACGAGAGCAATGGAACTCCAAAGGTTACAGAATAAAAATGCAGAGCACGTAAATAAAATTGAAGGCTACAAGTCTACAGAGAAAGAAAAAAGGTTGGAACAAACTTAATAAAGTTGAAAAGAATAAGATATGCTAAGTTGTCAGTGCAGAAGCAGAAACTTCAAGCTCAGATACCTACAAGCTGAGGCAGCAGAGAATATGAAACGTGCAGAATTGGAAACCGAACAGAAAGCGACGCAGGCCGAATAGAGATGAAAAGAACAGCAAATCAAGATAGAAAAGCAACAGCTGAGCTAAAAAAAAGGCAAACAGAAGCAGAGCAAAAGAGACATTAAATTAAAGAGATGCTTTTAAGAGAGAAGGCGATAGAATGAGAAAATGCGAAGAAAGCAAATACAGATCAAGGAAAGGAAGTTGAACCAGCGAGAGAGATTAAGAATAGAAGAGAAAGAGTTGATTCAGCAAAGACAGGAGGAAGAAAAGGATAAGTAGGAGAAAGAAAGGATAAGTAGGCGAAAGGAAGAAATAGAGGAAGAAGAGAAAAAGAAATTTGAAGAAGGTATTCACTTGTGTTAAAATGAAGAAAATGGGAAATTCAATGAAACATGTGTTACCCGCAATGCCTTACCATTTAGCAGAAATACCTGTGTACTATGAACAGTGGAGAATGCTTTTAGCAGTTTTGGTGTTGAAAAACAATTTTGAGTGAAAAATGCTTTTTCCACTAATCATTCCGAAGCTAGAACTGCTTTGAATCCTTTAAATTGCACCAATTTTGATGACTATAATCGTGTACATTAACATAGTTTGAAAGAGTTTGAATTAACACCTCAAGTTTAGAGACTAAGGTGCATTGAAGCAAACAAATTTCCAAATGAAACCTGTACGTTGTTAATGCTGAGTTGTAAAGTGAACGAAGTTTATGAGAAATTGTAGAATTTGATGGTCGCAGATCGTTTGAAAGAATCATTCCCACCTGGACCTTTGCAATGTATAAAAAATAGCAAGCGCACATCACACCAAGAGCCGCTTATCTCACCTTCGCTATAAAAACTTTAAGCTACAACTTAATTGGAAGCTAAACTACACAATAAGAGTGCGTCGGCATTTTTGCTAGTGAACGCTATACATCACAGCGTCACGCTTCACTGACTTTCCGCGTAACTCAAGTAACGAACACAAGTAGTAAAGTGAACGAGCCTTTAGCCGCAGAACCTGGCACGGAGCTTGCGTATGCACTTATGCCTAAGGTATGTACATGTAAATATCTTATTGATTCTGGAAGAAAAACGATGCACCCTTATAGGATTGAGAAATAAAGTGCTATATAAATCGCTTTAGATGCAGATGTTTGATTGATTTGAAAAGACTACAGGTTAAACAAAGTGCTTGGATAATTATTTTGGTTATAATAGGTATTTTTGTTCCTAATTTTGCGTAAATTACGAATATTTTGTCTGATTTATAAATCGCCAGACGGCTTCCTTCTTTAAGCATTATGTACATCTAGGGTGCTTGTTAATGGTTATTCTGCTGGACTGTTAACCGAAAGGCCTGAGGTTCTCGAGGTTCAAAACTCCTCCACTGCAGAAAATTGGTTCGAGTCTTGGCTCCATTTGCGCTCCTAGTAAATTCGGTTATAATCACTACACTGGTCGTACACTGTTTGTAAGAAATCAAGCGGGGAAAGAGAGCTGGCTGCCCGCCCAGTGTGCTAAAGCTAAGAAAATGAAGTCGCTAATACTTCATTCCCATGTCTGCCTCTCTGTGTTAACTGAAGAGAATGTCCTTCCGCTCTTCAACTGTAAATATTTAAGATAAAGCTATTACCAAATTTTAAGTTAAACTTGCTTGCAAATCATTTTTGCCAATTTAAGTTTGGTTTACAATTTGAAATATTTTAAATTTTGTAACACGTTTTTGTGTACGATGCTTAAGCATTACAGCATATCACATTAGAGATCCTGCATGCGCTGAAACAATGATATTGCCGCTCAATAGGGTTTTACAGGATAAATACTCAGAGAGTTGGCAACACGGCTGATAACATTTTTGCACAAATAAGACTTGCTGTTTATTCTACTACGGATGCACAATTATTTATCGGAACATTTTTTTCTGTGTAGGCGCACATATTGGATTTGACTTATACAAAAGCCAAAGCGTTTGAGCAACGCTTGGATTGGACCGAAATGAAGACTGCTAAACTTGTAACATTTGGTTGCTGGAAGACAAAAAGGTTGCTTGGTATGCTTGAAATTCTTGCACTGACTGGCTTTATTGTTACCAGCCATATTTTCTACCATTTTTGTCCTTCATTACGACCAGATGTTTGTGTAACATTGGCATGGAATACATTTGAAAGACAACTCATCAGCCACTGGAATAGGAGCAGCAGTCATGAAAACAGAACAGTCGCTGCGTTTTATCACAACTGTTCTCGCTACGTAAGCATTGGACATTGCCAGAGTCAAAGACTTGGTAATCAGATGTTTCTATTTGCTGCAGGTCTTTACGTAGCAGAACTGACTGGTAGAGAATTTGTTATCTTTGAAAACCACAATATTAGAACCCTCGAAGCTGCCTTTGATTTGAATGTGCAAAAGATAAACGTCGTCTGCCCTAGATATGATTTTACAGAAGCTGTCATATCATTTGACTCGCGCGTGAAAAGTCTCTTATTGAATAATTCTGAAACTATAAACAAGTCAATTGTTATTAACGGATATTTTCAGAGTTGGAAATATACAAGAGGAATAAAACATCGCATCCGACAATCTTTCAATTTAAAAAATGTTACCAGAGAGTTTGCAAAAAGTTTCCTTAATGCAAATATCCCACCCGGATGGACAACGGGGTTTGTACGGGTTGGTGTACATAACAGACGTGGAGATTTCTTCAGTTCAATACAGGTACAGAATGGTTTCAGTGTTGCTACTGAAACCTATTTCCAAAAGGCTATGGATTATTTTGTTCAAAAATATGGTCCAACACAGTTCATTGTTACTTCGTTAGACAACATTTGGTCTAAGAAATTTATATATTTTAATTCTTCTCAAACGATTGCGAACGTTACTTTTACCTTCGGTCACACTAATGTTCAAGATATGGCAATACTATCTATGTGTGACCATGTAATCGTGTCTACTGGAAGTTACGGATGGTGGGCTGCATGGCTCGCAGGAGGAACTACGACCTACTATGCCGATTATCCTAGATGGAATTCTACGTTTTCCAAGATTCTCAAGCGAGAAGACTATTATCCTCCTGGCTGGATTCCGATGAAATGAGATACACACTAAAAATTCTTTACAGAACAATTGTTGTTAATTTAAACTTCTGTCGGCGACCTTCCGAAGTTGTCGCCGAACAACCTTCGAAATGCAGAATCGCCTGATTTGTAGCTTAGCGTTAACTCGAGAAAAGACATAAAATCTTCAATTTTCGATTGTATAATTAAACCAAATAGCAATTCACTCACAACAGTACTTCTCTCGCCAACATTGAAACTTCAACACGCACAAATCTACAAATTACTATAGTCAGCAGTAATTAAGGACATTTGTACCCCCAAAGAATCAATTGAGTACATCTGCTACACACTGTCAAACATTGTCCTACACTGCATTTTTTGTAATCTTCCAGCATACTTTTCCTTTCCTCCTCATATTAACAACATTACATTGACTATTTCTTCTGTTCTTGCCCTCTTTTGCTGCTCGAACTTCTTTTTCATAATCTCCATTTCCTTACTCCGATCATCTCGTTCTCTCGCCATCTTTCCCATATTTATCTCTTGCATTTTCTGACTTTTACGCTAGGATTCTAGTCATTCTTGTCTTTATAACTCTGCTGCTTTTGCTCTGTGATCTCTCTTTATCTGAGCTTCAAGACACTGACTCAGAGCTTAATATTCAGCTAGCCTAGTTCTAACCAGAAAATTGCTTGTTTTACCTTTTCTCTCTTTTTAGCAGCATCCGCTGTTGTTTTCTTACTACTTGCATTTGTCTTGTTATGGCTAGCTGATTTCCTGTCTTCTTGTCACTTATCTCTGCAGTTTTTCTGACCGTCTATACTTGGCTAATTCGACTTGTTCCATCCGTTCCGTTCAAATCCGCCATTTCTTTTATTAAATTCACATATGCTTTTCTTTTTCTTAACTTCCTATCTCCATCTTTTGCCTTTTGATTTTAATCGTATGCATCATTGGTTGCAGTGTATAAGGTTTCTTCCCTGATGTCCCCTCTGATTGCCTGTTGCACCAATTTCCTTCTTGTCTTCGTTCGCGAACATCCATCAGCAGAATATTTTGATTGACTCCAGCCATTCCCTCTGACGTTGATGCCTAATGAACCGGTATACAATTAATAAATTCTAAACTTCTACTGCACCGTTGTCTATTGCACACAATGAGCACCAAAGCCAAACCGAAATCCAGAAGGTCAGTTCGTTGAAACAGAAAGGCAGCCTACGGCAGATACCCCAAATAATAAAGAAAAGTCTCAAGCTGAGATCAATCGAAATGACACAAGAGACTGAGCATAACGCACAGATGCAGAAAGAGAGTTCCAAAATTTAGGTCCAGCACCCTAAAAAGCTCGTTCACCAAAAATAGTTCCAGTTTTGGCACAACCCAAGAAAGCATTCAGATGACCTGGTCGAATGATGGTAAGAATGAGGAATGAGGACTGATTTGATGCATTGTGCTTGGCCAGAGTTTAATGTTTTGTAATTTATCAGCTGACAGGAACCGATGCAAAGACTTAAGTACAGGGGTTATATGCTCATATTTTGATTTATCAATTGTGGCTCTGGCCAAAGAGTTCTGAACTCTTTGAAGTTTCTGCATGTTTGACTCTGTGATACCAGTAAGAAGCGAGTTACAGTAATCAAAGCGATGGAGACCAATGCATTTGGCAGAGATATTCTTGAAGACATGAGGACATAACGCTGAAATCTGCGTATGTCACGAATACATGTGTACGACGACTTACAAATGTTACTTCCGTAACTGGTGAGAGACATAGTAGGATACACTCAAGTTACGAGCAGCATCAACCAACTCAAAAGTGATTCGCCCAGCTTTAAAGATTTAAGCCATTCAAACTTCAGCTGCTGTGGAATATCAAGTAGTAGAAATTCAGTTTTTGATAGGCTAATGAGAGAAGCTTGTTTGCCGCCATTCAAATTGCACCTTCTCGAAGGCAGTGGAAGAATGAAAAACTGTCAAAAGAAATGTACATTTGAGTATCATCAGCATAAAAATGATATCCTAGTGAATGACTTCTAGTAATGCACCTAATGGTATGGTGTATAATGAAAACAAAAGAGAGCCAAGCACAAAACCCTGTGGAACACCGACATTTCAACAAAGCACTAGATTAGTAATTACCATTTTATATACATTTTATTGATATAAGTGACAAACCATTATAGAGCAGGAACAGAAATCCCAAACCAGTATTGAAGACGATGAAAAATAACAGAAGGGTCCATTTTATCAAAATCAGCAGACAATTCAAGAATAACACGTGCTGTTACTCTACCCTTATCCACAGAGGACATTATGTCATTATGAACAGCAAGAAGCGAAGATTCTGTTGAATGAAACTAACGGTTAACAGACTGAAAGGGGATAATAATGAGTTGGTAGACTGGTGAGTTTACACACGATTCAAAACTATTCGTTCCAGAATTTTAGTTCTAAAAGGAATGTGCCTGTCAAAAAGCTCAGTTAAAGTGGACTGGAGCTGCAGAGCTAGCTAATTAGCAGTTTGTGCTTCTCATAACAGAGATGACAGGATATCATCATTTAGTGTATTTAAATCAATTTAAAGCGGAAAGGTAATGAGCTGCTTCATGTTAAACCATAATATTTACAAGCAATAGCTGTTTATTTTCATAAATGAGAATAGCAGCAGAAACCTCAAGCGACCTGGATGCAGAATTAGGCAAAGTGGACCCATGCAGTGGTAATTACGGTCTAAAGAGAAAGGCAGTGCCCCCACCATTACCACTGCACAGAGGCTCATTCAGCATTGAAGAGGTTGGAAGAGTAAGATCAGAAATTAATGCGGATGAATCACTAGGTTGAAGCCAGGTCTCATTTAAAGCAAGAATGTGCAAGGAATGCGCACAAAAATATGTAAGCAGCGACTTTATTTCGAAGACAGCAAATGCTTAAACGACCAATATCTAGATTTTGAAGTCAAAATGGTCCAGGGTTTATTTCAGTTTTCACCAGTCAAAAGAAATAACAGAGATATATTATAAGGATAACCCATGACAGATAGTCGAAGATGTTTTACATGAATTACATTTAACACAGAACGAAAACTAATGTTATTGGTATCATGCTCAGCTACCTAAGATTAATTCATCATCCTTACGCCAGAGGTTTCCGGACATTCTATTCTGTTCCAAAGTCCGTGATCTTGGGGTTGTCCTGGATCGGGAACTCTCCTTGACCGATCATGTTAACAATGTCTCCCGCTTACCACCCTTGTCAGCTTCGTACCATCCGCTTCCTCTCCTTTCATGTTGTTGTTACTCTAATTCACGCCGTTATCTGCACCAGTAACGCTATCTTAGCTAATATTTCCAAGCTTCAGTCTGTTCTCATTGCTACTGCCCGTCTTATTGGAGGCGTCCCAGGTATGGCCATATAAGTTCCTTTATGCGGGACACTTTGCACTGGCTTCCCATTCAGCAGGGTGTCCAGTTCAAGATTCTAACCCTTATGCGTAATTGTCTCATTGACTCTGCTCCATCATATCTTAGGGACTTCTGCATTTCGATCTGCTTGGTTCCAGGCCGTAGCACTCTCCGGTCGCCTCCCTTGGACTCCAGACTGTCTCTCGTATGCGCACTGCTACAGCTCATTCTAGAAGCTTTGCCTGGAATTGCCTTTCCCGAGAGCTGCGGCTTGAATTCCTCAGTTTGTCCCTTTCGCAGTTTCGCAAGCGCCTGAAGTCTGTATTATTTGACAGTGGTCTCACTGGTTCGGGTCGGGAGCTCCTCTGATGAGTCTATTCTTGAAGTGGCGCTTTATAAATGTCAGATTACAATTACAATTGGCATTACAAAAATGATCTGCACTAACTGCAAATGGTTCAAACTCTCCGGCCAGAGCCATCACTGAAACACCTGAGTATCAACATATCACTCCGATACTCCATTTCTTGCACTGGTTGCCCATCGAACAAAGAATCTAGTTTAAAATCTGTGTTATAGTTCACAAAGTACTACATCTGAATCATCCGACCTATCTCTGTTCCATACTCAACCATCATATCAACAAATATTGCACTCGATCATTGGACACTACAACTCTTGTTGCCCCTCGTACCAAGACAGTGTTGGGTTCCACAGCCTTCTCGGCTTTGGCATTCGTTGCCAAATTCAATTCGTTCGGTCACTTCTGTGATGTCATTCAGGTCTAAGGTAAAGACATCTCTCAACTCGCTTACCCACCGTAACCTGACTTCTGGTTTCTCTGATCCATGGGAATTCAACCCGGCTTCTCCAACGGTATATGAATTTTGACTGCGATTTTGACTTGAAGCGATCATCGATTGAGCATTATGATAATGGCGCTATAGAAGTCATTAGATTAGATGAGATTAGATTAGATCTTATTTTCACGGTTTTTGGTCCCCATATCTAACACATCTGGGATACTTTAAATTGTCGGCGTTCATGAGTCGCTCATGAACTGAAGGATTGTTTTTTCTCTTTACGTCACGCCATTTTTAACTTGCTGTGCCTCTTTTCCTTATTTTAAATTCTCTCACAATGATTGCTAATTTGAATTTCTGTCACAGTGATTATGGCTGCTTCGTTTTTTATTTGTTCGCTTTTTATTGCTCATCGTTCCTATTTCTACTTCCTACCAGATCTGGCAGGGACAGGTCTGTTATTGGATTTGCTCATATATCGCTGCGATCTGGTCTGGTTTTTGAACTTGGCTCAAGCCCATTCTTTTAACTTGGTTCCTGGTGCTATTTTTTAAATTCAGTCATATGTGCTACTGCCACTTGATACCAATAACATTCTTTTCCAGCATAGGTTGAATTTAAATTCATGTAGAACAACTTTGACTGCCCTTCGTGAGTTGTATCTTGTATCTTCTTTTGCTGCTTCTTTTGGCTGGTGATATTTCCAATAAATTCTGGACCGGTTAGACATCAGAACCTGGATAATTGGTCAATAAAACATTTGCTTTACTCGAAATAAAACTGTGGCTCTACATTATTTGCTTTGTGAGCATTCCTTGCATATACTATCTCTTACTGAGACCTGACTTCAACCTAGACGCAGTGGCTGTCAATTCTAAACTTACTCTCGAACCTTTTCTGTGCCGAATGACCTCGTTGCAGTAATAAAGATAAAGGAATTGCTTTCCTCTTTGATCCTGCCTGTCATTGCATGGGTTTACTTTGTCCACTACTGCACCCGGGCCATTTGAAGTCCTGGCTTCTACTCTCATTTTTCGCAATAAACAGTTATTGCTCATGAATATTTATTGTCCACCATTCCTTTCTTTGACTGATTTTCTTTGTGAATTTCAGTCACTACTTGACTAATTGATTTCTTCCTCTTCAGAAATAATTATTGTAGATGATTTGACTATTTCCTCTTGATATAGCTAGTCATTGTTCTTTAGCATTTTTTTATATGCTGGAAGGGTTAGACAGCTCAGTACCTTTCCAACACGTAACAAAGATCATAATCTGGATGTCCTAATGACTTGTTCTGATTCTCAATCGCTTCACTCGGTTACTCCCATTAAGTCGCATCTTTCATATGGCACGAGTATTTTCTCAAAGTTTGAGAAAATTCAAACCATTGTGATCGTAAGGCTGTAGGTCCTCTAACTGGAGTGTTAGATGACCACCCCATAGGAACATAACCCTATAAATAAGGGAGATAAGCGTCATTACAGACAAAAAAGGCAATTAAATAAGGTAGTAAAAATAAAACTTTCGGCATAAATTGATTTAAATAAACTAAAGCATGATAGTTTAACATCTTCGTCGTGGTTATCTCCAGCAGAAACAGCTTATGAGCTGGCTCTGCAACTATAATCTACTTTAACTGAGCTCCTTGACAGGCAAATTCCTTTTAGGCCTATACTTCTGAGAGATTAGTAGAATGCACATCGCAGCCTTGTTTAACTCTGCCATTTCTGGTCAAATAGAGCTTGGGGACGCCACTCTCGCCTTCTCTCGGACCACTTCAAGTTCATCCTAGTGCATCATATTCTATCTTAGACTACTTTCGGCCAACAGTGCGAACTAGTGCAAAAATTGTTTCATCTGCCAAATCTGCATATTTGACGAATTTAATTGTTGAAAGTTTCTGCGTCCCCAAAAATTTGTGGATGGCTTTGAGTAAGTTAATACACAGAGAGACGCTAAATTTATCCTCTGCTGTGTTGTTTGCTACCCAATAGCTTGCCAGTAAATTCTTGACCTTCGTTGCAGATCGTATCACACGTCTCAAACTGTCTCATACTAGGATTTCTGGTGTGAGACTGAAATTTCTAGGTTACTTGGTATGTGGTAAACTTCTTCATCCTAGTGCATCATATTTTATCTTAGACTACTTTCGGCCAACAAATCTTGCAGAGATTTGCAAACATCTTTCCTTCATCTAACAAAAGGTGCCTTCTTGACGCCATTCCCACGTCGCTTCTAATAGAGTGATTTGATGTCCTTTGTTCCAATCATTATATCAATTATCAATTTCTCATTGCATGTTGTATCTTTCCTATCTGCTTTTGCTCACAGTAGTTTGTCTTGTTTAAAAGAACCGTCTCTCGACCTTTGAGACCTATCTTATTACAGATCCAATCTCAGCCTAGAATTCTGTACATAAAATTCTTGAAAGGTTCGTTATGATTCGAAGGCAAGCTCAGCTATCGTCCAACTCACTAATCGCCCCCATTTCATTCTGCATATCATGAGTTTCATTCACCAGAATGTGCTCTTCTTGCTGTTTATAACACTGGATCATAACGATTTTGCTACTGAAAGTAATGCACGTGTCTTATATTGATTCAAATGTGCTGATTCCAAATATGAAGTCAGAATCTGCCCAGCACTTCTAGATTTTAAGTTATGCATGCATTCAAGTAATGACGTAAGGACTCGTTTTCGGTTATGTCTGTACATTCTGTTATATGTCTCCACGATTGCTGCCAGTGATACGTGCATGCCTGCAAGTGTCGCCTGAAATATTCCTAACAGCAAGCCTGCAGCAGCCGCTAGACATGATTGGGCATGTCAGCGAGCTGACGTCAGCATCAATACCAGTATATAAGGTGAGATTGCGTAGAACGAAGGTGAAGTTTTCTTATATAGCTGTAGCTAGTGTGTGAGATTTAATTTTGAAATGAATAGGCGAGGCTGTGTTAACCATCCAGACAATTTTTGCTATGTTTGTGGTAAATATACTCTTTGTGACCAGCGCAAGAAGTTAACTAAGAGAGTGATGATTGCTTACAAGTATTATTTTGGATGTCAAATCGGAGACCAGGATAAAAGTTGGGCACCTCATGTCTGCTGCACCTTGTGCTACTCTGGGCTTACACAGTGGCTGAATGGCAAAAGGAATTCAATGCCGTTTGCTCGTGCCTATGGTGTGGCGCGAGCCAAGAAATCATCATGCAGACTGTTATTTCTGCAGTACTAAAGTTGCTGGATTTTCAAAGAAAAATAAGTCTAAAATCGTTTATCCTGATTGCGAGTCCGCTCTAAAGCCAGTGCCGCATGATGAAGAGAATCCAGTACCATTTCCGCCTGCTGCGGGTGCTGATGAAACGGACAGTTCTGATGGTAATATAGAAGATGACGTTACTGTTTATGAATCCAGTGATCAAGATTTGGAAGAGGGTAGGCCGCATTTGATAAGGCAAGGTGAGTTAGATGATCTGGTGAGGGACCTATCTTTGTCAAAGGAGAAATCTGAACTGTTAGCCTCCAGACTAGGGAGTGGAACTTGCTTCAAAAAGGTACCACAACATCACACTTCCGTTATCGTCACAAACAGTTAGCTACATATTACAAACTGGAAAATGATATCTGTTTCTGTACTGACGTGAACGGTCTCATGCTGAATTTAGGTTGCGAATACGTTCCTGATCAGTGGAGACTGTTCATAGATTCCAGGTAACGAAAAGCCGTCTGTTCCTATAGCCCACGCTGTAGGCCTCAAAGAGACATATGATTCAATGAAACTCATTTTGAAAGTGATCAACTACTCAGACCACAAATGGAACATCTGTGCGGACCTCAAAGGGGTAGCACTTATTCTAGGCCTACAGCTGGGGTATACAAAACATGTGCTTTTTGTGTTTGTGGAACAGTCGTGATGACAGCAACCATTACAAAGTGAAACTGTGGCCTCCTAGATCTGAGCACATTGTTGGTCGGCACAACGTGCAACGCGAACCATTGGTTGATCCATTGAAAGTGTACTTACCACCACTTCACATTAAACTGGGCCTCATGAGGAATTTCGTAGTGGCAATGGATCGTACTGGACAAGGCTTCCAGTATCTGAGAGATAAATTTGGAGCCATCAAAACTGATGCTAAGCTGAAGGCTGGGATATTTATTGGGCCAGAAATCCGCGAACTAATGCGTGATACTGTGTTTAGAACCGAGCTCAACCCACTGGAATTTGCCGCTTGGGATGCATGTACGTTGGTGGTGCAAAACGTCCTTGGGAATCAGCGAGCTGAGAACTATGCTGAACTCGTTAGCAACATGCTAACAGCATATAAGCAACTCGGCTGCCGGATGTCACTAAAAATACATTTCTTACATTCCCATCTGGATCTTTTCCCACCAAACTTGGGTGATGTAAGCGATGAGCATGGAGAGAGTCCATCAAGACATCTCCACCTTTGAAGCAAGATATCAGGGCCACTGCAATTCCAACATGATGGGCAATTACTGCTGGTTTCTGCAGCGGGCAACAGCGGCCACTCACAAGCGCAAGAGCAAGTGTCTAAAGCACTTTTGAACTCGTATAGAGTTAAGCTAGAGGCAAAATTTCGAAAAGTATGCTTTCATCTGAGTAACATACATATATTTATATTACATTTTAAAACATATTTTAATTTCAAGTTATAAAAGAATAACATTTTGTTTCTTGTTATGAATACTCTGAGTTTGCATAATTACGCAGTTATAAGGAAATACTAGTTCTGTAAAGAGTTTGCATAATTATTAGCATGTATGCTGCATATCTTAAGATCCTGGCGTGCTACACAAAATCTGACTTCAGATCTGGAATCAGCAGATTTATTTAGTGTAGTACACATAACAAATGCCTAGTAACAGGCGAAAATATTTTTTGTGTGATCCAGTGTAATTGTGCAAAATCCTTGGCCACTCTCCAGACATATATATATATATTGTTGCATGCTGGAAAACGATTAGGCTCGTAGCGGTATAGGCCGAACCAACATCTGTGTGTAGATGTTGAACAGTAAAGGTGATTGTAAGCAGACTTGTCTGACTCTTCTTTCCATTCTTCAAGGTTGTGAGTTTACTCCCTGTATTTTCACCACCACTGACTGGTCCAGTGACTGGTTTAAAACTCTGTATTCTCGAACACTCGACGGCAACATCAGACAGCAACAACGTCAACTCAACGAACTTCAACGAAACTCAATGAAATCCTCAGAACCGACTCAGAAACAACGAACTTTCTCCAACACGGCAACATCAGACAAAGAACTTCTTTCAACAGTTTAAGCTCTTACTTTTATACTTTCTTCTCAACCAACGAGACAACCACTCCTTTAACCACTCCCTCAAACACTCCTTCCAAAACAGGTGCATGCGCACGTGTTCCTAACAGAATATTGCATGGGCAAGTGTCACCTTCTGACCTAACCTCACATGCCTTCCACACGTACCCTCGCAACATTATATATATATATCTGTTGGCATATTGTTACCAATTCTGCTGTTGCGTTTTCTCCCAGGTTTTACAACATCTCAGCTGATATTTCATCTATGCCTTCAGACTTTCCAAACTTCAATACTTCTATTGCATTTTCAACTTCCTATCTCAGGAATCCAGGATCCATTTCTTCATCATCTTCAGTTTCCTTGGTGGTTTCATCCATTTCTGTTTCCGTTGGTCTCTTGTCTTTGTCATATAGTTCCTCAATGTATTCTTTCCATCTGTCTCATCTCTTTTTCATCTGTGAGTATAGGATATATATATATATATATATTCCCCTTTGCATCCTTTACTGCTGTACTTTTCCGGCTTTCCTTCTTCCCCTGTATGTTGTTGTAAACCTTATATCTCCCCTGCTTCTAAAGATCTTCTAATGCTATGCATTGTTCTTCCCATCAACGTTTATTAGCTTTTTCGGTTGTTCTCCTCAGTTCGTTGTTCAGTCGTCTGTATTCCATCTTTGCCAGTTCTATTCGTGGATGCTTTACTTTCCTTCTCTCCTCCATTTTCTTCATAATTTCATCTGCAACCCACGGTTTCTTTGGTTGCGGCCTACTCTTGTATTCCACTATTCGCTGCGCCACAGTTGTAATAACATTCTTCGTTAGTTTCCACTTTTCATTCAATGTTCCCTGCCTGTCATCCCCAATCCGTTGTTCCACCGCAAATGGAAATCCTGTCCAAATTGTTCGAGTTATCTATGTCCCAACGTCTCTCTGTTCTTATGTTTCACTTTCTTCAGGGTGAGTGAGACAGACATCATGACCAGATTGTGATCCGCATCAGCATCAGCACCTGTGTGATCGCGAGTTCTTAACACTTCCTGTATCTATCAATATGTAGTTTATCTTATATCTCCCTGTATCTCCTGGTGCATTCCATGTGTATCGGTCTGTTTTTATGATCAAACCATGTACTTGTCACTATCAGCTTATGTTGTTCACAAAATTCTATCAGTCTTTCACCTCAGCTGTTCCGTTCGCCCAGTGCATAGCTTCCAGTACAGTTCTGTTCTCTTCCCTCGCCTACTACATCATTCCAGTCTCCCATCAACACCAAATGTTCAGTGTCTTTCACCTTCTTGTCGATTTCTTCCAGTTTCTCGTACGTTTCCTCAACTCCCTGTTCTTCGTCCAGTTTATCGTAAGTTTCCTCAACTCCCTCCTCTTCGTGTAAAGTTATGGGCATATACACCTGTGTTGTGACAATACTAGTCTGTTATGCTTGTAATCTGACAACCATAATTCTGTCTCCATGCTTTTCAATACTGATAACACAATCTGCAACTGTCCTCTCCAGCAGCAGTGCAACCCATCTCTGATGCTTTCTGCCTTCTGAGTACATAACTCTTACTCAGTCACTTGTGAAATCGCCATCATCTCTCCATGTTACCTCCGTCAACACCATGATCTGAATTCTTGCCTTTCTCTTTTCACTAATTACATATACCAGCTTCCTAACTCTTTGCATTGTTCGAATGTTCCAAGTTTCTGTCCTTAGAGATGATTCTGCTATATTCTTTGAGCAGTGTTTTCTCTGGTGGGCGACCGAAGAGGCCCTGTTCCCTCTCTTGCCGAACGCGACACTCCCCAGAATAGTCTGAGGAGTCCCGTTAACTTTGTTATCTTTATTCTTTTTTGTCGTCGTTTTCATCTTGCTTGGGATAAGTATGAAGGTGGTTTCCCGTTACCTTCCTCCCGACGTTTTTTACGAGACACCATCTCAGAAGCGTCGATGTTCTCCATCGTCCATCCTTCTGGCTCTTCACCACTGGGCACTTGCATATACCGCCAAGGACTCGGTCGCCCACCATACACTTTGCTTCAACAGGAGGACCACGTGTACTGTAGATGGTATGGTGGACATTTGGGCATCAGAGGCTTTAAGAGACGCTTGATGTCCCGTATCTCACCCGGAAACTGGAACATCAAGCGTGTGGAGGGAAATGAACTCTGACCAACCACAATACTTCAAATAAATCCTCATTATCCAGGCTTATTCTTATTTAACAGGGTGAGCTGATTGTCTTTCTCTGGTCATACCTGAGACTAGAACTGTTCTTGGTGAACGAGCTTATTTGGTTGCTGGACCTAGGTTTTGGAATTCTCTTAATATATCTTTTTGCTGTGCTCAGTCTCTTCTGTCATTTCGTTCTCAACTTAAGACTTACCTTTTTCAAATTGCTTATCCGCGATAGTCTACCTCTATCTTAGTGGATTGATCTGCTGGATATTGACTTGATGACGCCTTGGTTTTGGTCCGCCATCGATTGATGCCTTATGCATTATACATCGGCGCGACAGAAGTGTTTAATAATTATATTTACAATTACAAAACTGCATGCACATGTAGTACGTTCAGCAAGCAGTCCGCCCAAATGAATATATCAGATTGCTGTGGTTTTATTTGCAAAGGAACAACCTTTTGTGAACTATATATCTAAGAGTGTTTTATGTTGGGATACAAGTTTCACGATTAACCTTCGCGCTTTAGATATTCCTCTCGTCAATGCAAGTTAATTCCACGTTTATCAAGGATTTTTACTGCATAGAGTATATTACACTAGAATTAACGTCAAGGTACTGAACGGAAAACACGTGTAGGCCTGGGCCTATAGTTACGTTGAATTACCCTACAGCTTATTGGTGAGCCACAGTTGTTTAAAATCACAATGAATCATGTGATTAAAGAGATTTAAACTATCAACAGAATCGCAGTGGTGAGAAATATTTATCTGATGTCTTGTATGTTAGATTGAAAGCAACACGGATACGTTAACCGACTGCGAAAAAGTGCATTCACTGTTAACGGCGATATGTTCTAAGCATGTCATAAGCCGATTGTCCTCATGTCTCATATTTTGCCATCCTATAGTCACTACTCATCTGAAGTATTCTCAGACGTATTCTTGTGCACTCAAACCGATCCATATCTTATAATGTACTTTGACTCTTGTACTTTCTACAGTGTCTATCCACAATACTTCTGACTTGAGTCAGCGCTAATGAATAAGTTAGTGCCAGGCGCTTAGTTTTCAGGCAACGCATTAGACATTCTGAGGGTAAGATTACGCTTACAATTTCGATTACGATTCTGCACACTAGGATGGGTGTTTTGCCTTTATAAAAGCCAAAAACCAGTAAAACAGTTGAATTCAAATTTGACTTCTGTAACTGATGAAGATTCCATTATTTAAATCGTATGGGCAATCCTTTGCTGGTGTAAGACAAGATCATAATACCTATAAACTTTCTTTCTTTGTTTCGCTCTGGAACTAGTTTGCAGACCAAATGCTTTGACAGAAGTTTATGCCCAGTTGCTCATTCGACTACAGTTTGTGGATAAATGTGTCCTTTCTATCTGATAAATTTTAAAGATGTATAAAAATTTTGGGCAAAACGATTCAAAGTAACGAAATAATAAAGCTCTTATAGGATTTTTAGTAATAATATTGTTTTCCAATTCGCACAGAAAATATCAGAATATTTTACTAAAATTTAACAGCATTGCATAAATTTGCAGCGACTTCGACATAATATTTTATGTATTGAATATCCATTCTAGCCTAGATAAAGTAAATAAAACATATTCCATTTTCAGTCAATCTATTTATAAAAATAGATTTTCAGTATACAGGATACAACGGCTCTAATTTCATTTAACCACAGGTCCATGACTCCACGTCCAATCCACCTTGAGTTCAACAGACTAAATTTATATACCAATAACCAGTCCGCTCAACAACATAGCGACTGAGTTTACCCTATCTTTCGAGTCGACCTGATTCTCGCTTTACAGCAGACAACAGGTAACGCTCACCAAGTAATTCTTTTATCTATAGAACATTTTGACTTTAACTTTCTTCCTCGTGAAGACAAATCATATAATTTTGCATCTTAGACTTGCAAATTGCAAAGAATGCACACCAACAGTAAGTAAAATTATAACCATTTCCATGAAATTGGTCCTTACCAAGCAATCGTAAACTCTCCGCATTAACTTATAGCAAAAGGGATCAACATTTAAAAACTACCCTTAACCCGAACAAACGTAAACTCGCAGGATGCGATGCTGTTCATCACATAAAAACATTTGCAGAAATGAGACAATGTTCAAACTCGTTAGTTGCAACTTTGAACACAGGAGCCAAATCATTTCACACTTTCAGAACTGAACAACAATCGATCCAAGTTACATAAACAAGCAAAATATCTAACCGCAACCAGCTTTCCCAAAGCAAAACATTCATTATTGCCAGCCTACAAACAATCATGATGTTAAACAGGGACAGATATACTTCAAATTTGTGCGTATCCATGAGCGATGTGCGCTTGGGAAAATGGATTCTGATGCCTAGGTTCTCATCCACACAAATGTATTTCCAATATGCACACTACGAACGCTACTCCAAGTTACCCTCGACGACAAACATTCCTAAATGTTTCCTTCCTTCTCCGTCAAACGCCGGACTGTGCCCTTCGTTTATAACCCTGGGCTATGCACTTTGTCCCTAACACGATTCAGCTGGTACCGACATTCGGAATCCAACCACGTGAAGCCGTCATAGGCATTAAATACCTCATTTGTGAAAGGCGTTTGACACCAAACGTCGGAAACTGTAATAGAGGCAGGTAGTTCATAGAGTTTTATTTTGTTATTTTGCATTTATGATACAATTTGTATTAATGAGACAATTTGTATAGCGCTGTAGCATGGCCGAGGCAGAAGACAAGGGCGCCTGTACATGAGTTCAAAACTCAACAACAGTCATAAGATATCTTAAAGTGATATGTCTTCAGCCGTGACTTGAATGTGTCCAGAGATGTACTTAAACCATTTGAATGAATTTAGTGGGGGGTTTTCTTCGAGTTCGTTTGATTTGACTAGAAGTAGTAAATGTTTGTTTTGCACAGCTTACCTTTTTCTTGGAGTTATGAGAAGCAGCAAGAAACGTCTACTGGTCAGCCACTTAGACAAAATGATTGTACGCAATCATCGACTGCTGTGCGGACTATCAACATTAACTGCAGTTGTTGTGTTAGTTCTCAGCAGTAGTCTTTGGTCTGCTCATACAGAAAACAAAAGAATAACAATAATCGATAAAAGAGGCTTTTCGAAACAGGATGGAATTTCCTCAAAGTCAGAAAATTCTTCGAACTTGGCTCGATACCAAATAGATTTTCGCATCATTGTTATCACTTATAACAGGCCGAAATCCCTTCAAAAGCTATTAACAACTATTGACGATGTAGAGCTGGATGGAGATAATGGCAAATTAGAAATATGGATCGATAGAAACAAAGAGAACGAAGTTCAAAATGAAACTGTTACCATCGCAAATTCATTTAACTGGAAAAAAGGTCCCACAGATGTATTTATTCAAAAATCGCACGTAGGTATCTACGGCCAGTGGATCGAAACATGGATACCGCCGAGCGACAATACAACAGAAATTGCTCTGATTTTAGAAGACGACTTAAGTGTATCTAAGTATATTTATCGTTGGCTAAAAGCTGTTCACACATTTTACGGTTCATCTAAAGATTTTGCAGGTGCAACTTTGCAGAGTGACGAGGTTTTCTCTCATGATGGTTCTCACAAGCATCTGAAGGTACATTGGCATGAAACGGTGTTCATGTACAAGTGCATTGGGACTTGGGGATTCTCTCCTAAACCAACAGTATGGAAATCTTTTCAAAAATGGTATTCGTTGCACATTAAAAAACCAGACTTTCACCCTTACGTCCCAGGTATTGTACCAACCCAATGGTATCAACAATTTGAAAAAACAGGAAAAGCTGATTCAATGTGGGAAATGTGGTTTATATATTTTGCATTCGAAAGGAAACTATATACTTTGTATAGCAACTTGAATGAGTACAACAATGACAGAAAGTCCTGTTTAAGCATAAATCGGCGCGAGGCTGGTCTCCATTATCACACAAAAGGCAGAGAAGATTATTGCAAGCTGCTGGACATTTGGAGACCAAGTTTCGTTACTTTTTCTACAAACGTCACCAGATTAAATTGGAATGGACAAGCAATACAAATCTACTAAATGACAACAATGGATCTGGCATTTGTAAACGACCTTGTCAAACTGCAGTCTGAAGTTTGGACATGTTATTAATATAACGTTTCACGGCAGATTTACTTTGGTATCAGTATAGGGGTATTTTGTGATTTACTTTGATTTCAGTATAGGGGTATTTTGTGAATTTTAGTTTTCAGCAACATTGTGAAAAATTAAAAAAAGTTTGCAAGGTCAAATAAAGTGACTGCATGTCACGTAGTTAATTTGTTAAACACCATTAAAGACCTATCGCAAACGTTGTTTTATAAACATATGTCTTTATAGTTGCTTGCATAGAGAACGATGTGCAAAACGTAGAGTATATTTACGTTACAAAACAATGTTTTGTATATAAATAAATTAGAGATTAGTTATTTTATTAATATAAAAACTTGTCCAGCAATGGCTTGGAAACCGAAAAAACGTTAGTTAACAGTGACCTTATATATATTATTTGACCTGTTTTATCTATTGTTTTTCATTACTACGATGTTACCAAAGTATCTCTCGTGAAATATATATCTTCTAAGCTGCCTCTATGTGAACCTTACATGCCAACTATGTCGCAATTCATTTTCTGGATTATCAGATTCAGTTTATCCAACTTTTATTTATATTATGACTTACGTACATTATATATAGATCTAATAATTACTGACAGCCAATGCATACATACTTTTTCAATCTTTGGTTTAGTGATCTTTGGTCCGTTTAAATGTTATACCCTCAAATTGATTTTTAAGCGTGATGACTTAATTGATAGCGATTGGAAAATAGGTGCCTTTTCTATCTTACAGCTGTCCAACGTATTTAATTTTTTGAGCAAAAGAATTTTAATTTTATCTAAAATTGGACCCTTTTAAAAACTTTTGGGCCTCTACGAAGCAAGTAGCTGCTTTCGGCTGAAAACTTGCAAAATCTGAACAGAGTTAAGACCGTATTTGTATTTATTTATTTATTTAAAGCACTTATAATGCGAGCAATGTCAGTAAACCTGAATCTGAGAAGCGGATGTATGTTCGCTAGGGGCCAAAATGGAATCATGGAAAAGCCAGGATGAAGTAGTGAGTCTTATCAAGTGATTTAAAAGATGACAGCGAGTTTGCAAGTCGTGCCTTTTGTGGCAGACGATTCCAATTGCGATGAGCACAGTGCTCAGCTAAAGCACGCGATCCTACAATTGTCCTGAACCTAGATTCTTGCAACAAACCAGTATCCGAAGAAAGCAAGAATCTAAGAGAGCGATATGGAGCGAGCAAAGTATTAAGATATGATGGAAGGCCAGTGTTCTGAGCCTTAAAGGTCAAGCATGCAATTTTAATCTTAATACGCCACTCAAGAGGAAGCCAGTGAAGTTCTCGAAGGCGATCTAATGCATTTGACGAAGAAGAACATGTAACAACCCTAGAAAGAGAGTTTTGAAACCTCTGGACCTTTTTTACATTAAGAGAAGATATACCATATAACACCGCATTTGCATAGTCTAATCGGGAACCAACAAGTGCACATGCCATTGTTTTTAGCCATTTCATTAGTCAGAGAATGTCTGATGTGACGAAATGCCTTAATGTGTTTGAAACAAGACCTGCAAATTGAAGATACGTGTGAAGTCATAGTGAACGAGTTGTCAAGAGTGACACAGAGTTTTAATTTTCTCTGATAAATTTCCTGCAAGGTCAATAGATGAATGCGAAGAGAAAGACTACATATGCGGGTGAGTTGTATGAACTCTCAATTGCATCTCAGTGCCCGGTTCTCCGGTGTTGTGAACTCAAACCTCTGTTGGAGTATTCTCCAGGTTCAAAATCCTGAGATATGGATGTTCGTGGGCAGCATAGCATTTTCGCATTAGGCGCTTTGCACCTTTTATTGCAACTTCGGCTGCTAGGTTAGACTTGCTGTTGTCAGGAAAATTTAATTCATGATAAAAATGACACTTCTGGATGAATTTTTGGAATAAAGTAGAATTATATTATGGTCCACCATCGCTTTTCAAAGTGTCGGGTATCCCATGCTGGGCAAAATGTTGCTTCAGTTTGTAATTACCATTTGTTGAGAGAGGTAATCGACCACTTTGCTGTAGTCAACTCTTACCAAATCTTTTTATCATCTATTTTAAAGATATCAGTACCTACATTCTGCCATGGTCTACTGGAAACTTCAGGCACAAATAGATGGTTCAGAGGCGTGTCTGTCGCTGAAAATAGCTCAAACGGTGCAACTTTGGATGTACTGCCTTCTTGCGACATATCAGGTCACAATAATAATAATAATTAGCAACTTCTAATGCGCCGGTGTATAATGCTCAAGGCATCAACAGATGGCACAAAAAATACCAAGCCATAATCAGGTCGATACCCAGAAGGTCAGTCTGCACGACAGAGAGGCAGCCTATGGTGGATAAGCAATTTGAAACAAGTAAGTTTTAAGTTGAGAACGAAACGACAGAAGCGACTGAGCAGAACGAACAGACACTGGGAGGGAGTTCCAGAATTTTGGTCCAGCAACCGAAAATGCTCGTTTACCCAGAACAGTTCTAGCACAAGGTATGACGGAGAGAAAGACAATCAGATGAATTTGCAAAATAACGGTAAGTCTGGGGAATAAGGACTGATTTTAAGTAATGTGGTTGGCTATAGTTCAATGTTTTATAAACTGTAAGTCCTAATTTGAAACAGATCCTTTGCTGAACAGGAAGCCATTGCAAAGATTTAAGCACAGGGGTTATACACACACATTTTGAAGTATTTGTTTCCCCCTTTTAAACTAGTTTGACAATCCCTTGACACCCCTGGTGAATCTGTCTAGCCAAGGAGTTCTGAACTCTAAGAGTTTCTGCATGTTTGACTTAGTGATACCAGCAAGAATTGAGTTACAGTAGTCAAGGCGACTGTCTGCAAAATAGCGTGGTGGGCAGTTGTTCAGGCATTTGTACACAAGGAGGCAAAGTTTGAATTTCACGCGCTCGCCGATCCTTAACCACTGAAGTTGGTCCTGAAGCACTGGTGTGATGTGGTCGGACTTCCTAGTCTGAGCGGCCAGACGAGCAGCGGCGTTTATGACTTCCTGAAGCCGAAGGGTTCTGCACTGTGGCAAGCCATCGAAAGCAACGTTGCAGTAGTCGATTCGGCTTAGGACCAGACTTTGTACAAGTAGGCGAGTTAGTCCTTTGTGAAGGACCGAGGGAAAGACCTCAGCTGTCTCAGGATGGCGTAGCTGGTCCTTACAAGTCCTGTAATGTGTGATGACATCGAGAGATCTCTGTCAAGTAGGAGACCAAGATCACGAACCTCAGTCACTGGCTCGACAGCACATTCACCAATGAAGAAAGGGCTGGTATCTAATTTGTCCACCCCACGTGAGGATGAGCACCAGAGAAATTCTGACTTAGATGAATTGAGCTGGAGCCGATTACATTTCATCCAGTCAGCAACGTCGTTAATGCAGTTCGTTGAGACGGTCCTTAGGTGCTGAACATCAATGTCTCCAGGGCGACAAGAGGCACAGATTTGTGAGTCGTCAGCGTAGAGATGGCCCATTCTTATTCTTTACCGCTGTCTGTACCTCTTCAGTCGATCACCAGGTTTCTCGTTCCTGTTTCTTCTTACCTCTTGTCGTACCGCATATCTTCTTTGCTGCCTCTATCCTACTTGTTTTCAGTTTATCCCATGTTACTTCTTCTGTATCAGCAAGCCGTGTTTGCACTTCCAGTCTTAGGTATCTCTTTTATCTCCTTTTAGTTTCCATGTTCTGATATGTTCTTTTTGTTTGATCTTCTCTCTTTTCTGGTGTTGAATCTGCACTTATATATTCACGACCAGGACTCTATGCTGGCTGACTACTGCCTCTTCTGGAATCATCTTGCAATTTCGTATGTTGTCACTAGCTCTCCGCAGGTAGGAATTGATGCTTAGATGAATATTCTCTTTTGTATTGGGACACAGCAGATGCTACTTGATCCACAAACAGCATTTCGCATTTATGCCTCTATTTGAAATGTAGATTAAAGTATATGATCCCAGGGATAAAAATGAATTTGCCTTAAGAATTTGTCGATTTGTCCATGGCATTTGATGTTGTAAATCATATGTTGTTAATCAAATGTGAACATTATGCATTAGAAGAATAGCGAATCATTGGTTGCCATATTGCCTAAGTCAATGGGCACATGTCCTCTATGAGTTAGTGAAGCTATAAAACTATTCGATGTGGTATGCTCCAAAGCCCCATTTTGGGACAATTTGATACAAATGATTTACCACTAATTGCTACTAAATCCAAATTTATATTATTTGTTCATTATAGCAATTTCTATTTTCGTATAAGTCTGCTAATTTCTTGAAAGGAAAGTAAATTGTGAATTGGAAACACTATAAGTATAGTTTGAATCCATGGTAAGCCTGCTGCTCTCCGCACTTTAAAATTATGCGAAAGATAATAAAGAATTAATACGGTTTGTATCTTCCAAATTTCTTGGTGTATATGTGGATCCGCACTTAACGTAGAACAAACTCATCTTACTGTATCAAAAAGAAACTGGTACAGTACTTTATCTGGTACAGTATATTATCGCGAGTTTGACACTAATGTCAATAACACTGGCCAACAGAAAATTTTTTTTTTCTTGTTGCCTTCGGTTTTAGACCTGTTCTTGGGGTAATTTTGGGCGCTGATTCAGAAAATGTCATTGGATTGAGTGCATCAGGTCTAGTTTCTCAGATATCGTCGATTTTGTAAAGAAAACCCAGTCCACTCTTTAAACGATGTCTTTGGCAAAACTAAAATGTCATAATAAGCTTTATTTATGGCTAATTATAATTCTTGCTGATTCATATAATGCCTACATCCTTATAATGTAAAATCAGCATATCTTGCCGCGTGCTGAGATATTGCTGATTCAACGAAATAACTATTCCGTAGCCTACAGCTTACTCAGCACTAAATTCATGGCCTCATTTAGAATTTATTTGTGCTTATACAGCGTTTCATGGTTTCGAACTATGTAAATAGATTATGCTGAAGTCAGCATTTATAGCCTATATAAACCGCCTCCTGAAAGCTAGAGCAGCCGCAGTCGTCTTAGGGCATATTATGAGTTGGTCGCAAGAACAATCTGTAAATGTGAGCATTAAATAACTACATGTTCTTACTATTTTTAGGTTAGTCATTTAATTCCTCAGATGCGAACATCCTTAAGGTTATGGCTACTTCCAGACGGAGCTGCATTAACCATCCAGACATATTCTGCTACATTTGTGGGGAATACACACTAAAAGCAAAGAGGAAACCGATTTCTGAGTTTGTAAAAAGAGCATATGTAGGTTATTTTGGTGTCAAACTTGGATATCAAGATAAGCAATGGGCTCCTCATACAGTATGCAAAACTTGTATTGAACAATTGCGCCACTGGACAATTGGAAAGAGAAGCTGCCTGAAATTTGGTGTACCGATGGTTTGGAGGGAACAGATAAACCACTTGGACGACTGTTACTTTTGTATGGTTAATATCATAGGCATCAATCGAAATAATCGTCACAAGTTGTCTTACCCTGATATACCTTCAGCCAGGAGACCTGTTCCGCATTCGGATATTGTACCAGTTCCAACTTTTCGCGAACTACCTCAGCTCTCAGACGATGAGACTTGCATGTCCAATATCGGACAAGATGACGAAAGTGAAGAAAGTGGGGGCAGTGACAGTGATTTCCAATCAACTTCACACAGTGAACGTTTTGACCAAAAAGAGGTGAGTGATCTGATCAGGGACTTAAATCTTTCCAAAGAGTCCTCTGAATTGCTTGCGTCCAGACTAAAGGAAAAGAATGCACTTCAGCCTGGAACGAAAAGGATTTGCTGCCATTCTTTACCGAATACAACAACCTAGTATTCTGTAATGACATCAGCAACTTATTGAAGAAAATTGGTCTGTCGGATTACAGCCCAGATGAGTGGCGTCTTTTTATCGACAGTTCAAAACGTAGTCTGAAATGTGTGTTTTAAATAACGGCAACAAATTTGGTTCTATTCCAATCGGTCACTCCACCAGGATGAAAGAAGAGTACAATGCCATCTCTTTAGTACTGGAAAAGATAAAATACAAAGAACATCAATGGGTAATTTGTGTAGACTTGAAGATGGTAAATTTCCTCCTTGGTCAACAAAGTGGCTACACAAAGTATCCCTGCTTTTTGTGTCTTTGGGACAGTAGAGCCAAGCATGAACAGTGGACAAGAAAAGATTGGCCTTCGAGGAAAGACATGGTGGTTGGAGCTCAAAATGTAATCAAGGAATCTTTGGTGGCACGAGATAGGATCATACTGCCACCACTACATATAAAGCTAGGCCTGATGAAACAATTTGTCAGGGCTTTGAATAAAGAAGGTTCATGCTTCGAATACATAGTACACAAGTTACCAGGAATTACAATGGAAAAATTGAAGGCTGGAATCTTCGATGGTCCACAGATCAGGCAACTTATGAATGACCCACTTTTCATACCATCAATGAATGAAATCGAATCTTGTGCCTGGTCTTCCTTTGTTCTTGTAACTAAAAATTTTCTTGGCAACAAGAAGGCAGACAATTATGCACAACTAGTAGAGGATATGCTTCTTCATTTCAACAAGCTTGGCTGCAACATGAGCATTAAAGTCCATTATCTCCACAGTCACTTAGATCGCTTTCCAGAGAATCTTGGTGACTTCAGCGAAGAGCAAGGTGAAAGATTTCACCAAGACATCAAAACAATGGAAAATCGATATCAAGGAAGATGGGATGCACACATGATGGCAGACTATTGCTGGAATATTATGCGCGATTGTTCCGGCAGATGCCACACTCGGAAATCGTACAAAAGGAGCTTCTTCGGTGTCGAATGACTTGAAATTTTTATAACAAACTTGTTCTCTTTGGTATCATATAAGTACAGTTTCAGGTACTACCATTTTCTTTTAAGTATTTGTATTATTATGTTTATTTAGTGTATCACATAATAAATTGAGCACTACATAATTATAGCTATAGCCTTATGTTTTATGGGCGAGCAGAGGCAAGGACTGGTATATGGCATAATGTTCTATATCTCGAAAACTAGACCTGCTGGGAGAAAACTGGTGCCTTTTCTGGAATCAGCAGGTCAAATATACCCAGGAACAGTTCTAACATTTGAGGCAACAAATTATGTGTTGGCCAGTGTAATGACAATAATTTATCTAAGCAATTACTTCAACACCTATATTGCTGTTTTCCCCATATTTTCCCATTGTGACAATTAATGAGTCACAAATTCCCCTTCGAAACGTATAGAAATCCTTCAGATGCGCTCTATTCACATAAACGGCATGCTACTACAGTCGGTCAGTATCAAAACCACCACTTAGAGAATGTCGTTCATTAAAGTTGGTTCATATTATCAAATTTCAAATTCACTTACATATGTATCGCTACCACTATGACTTTCTGCCTTTACTATTTGATGAGTTGTTTTTCTATATGTGGCTGTTCACAGTTATAGCACAATTTCTTCTTCTTCCTTCTGGCTGGAATTAATCCCTCTTAGGAGAGGGGTCAGCCACATGAATCTTTCTTTTCCATTTGTTTCTGTCTTCAGTATTTTCTTTCTTCCGTCTGAGGAGCTTTAGGTCTTGCTGAATCATGTCTCCCATCTCTTCTTTTGTCGTCCCCGACTCCGGCGTCCGTAAACCATAATTCTTATCGATTACAATCGTATGTCATAATTAATGTCATAATTCTTTTACTGCAGTTTTCCTCCTCTCTCCTCATCACATGACCGTACCATCTCAGCCTGGTTTCTCGTACCTTTTCAGATATACATGCCACTCTTGATACAATAGATGTATAAATATCGATCGGAGGGGCAAATACAAATATAAAATTGTTTCCTCTAAAATGCTAGGGACCACGGTTTGGAATTTGGAAGTGTCTTCCTACTACCTTAACAAATACATTGTCTTTATCACATTTCAAAATAGAATTAAAGCATTATCTGTTAAATTTGAACTGCATTGTGTAAATATTAAAGACTCAACTTTACGGTGAACTTTACAATTTTTTACTTAAGTTTTCTCTTATTTATTTTCTGTGAATTGTATTCAGTCACAAACAATTTAAAAGGCACAAATTGTTAGGCCATCTGAAATACTTCTAATGGTAGTAGGACAGCTCTGCATGTAGCGGTTTTTTTAAAACTTTATGGTTGTCCATTTACAGCCTCAAATAAATATTTTCTTACGTGGATGCTTGTATTTTTCTGTTGTTGATGGACGAATAAGTACTTATAATCATACCATAACCATCATATTGCACTCCGATTAATATATATTCACATACATTCTATATTTCATTTCAGTTAATAGACTTTCTTGGTTTGCACTAATCGATTGTAATTATGAATATTTGCAATGTTACTAAGTCCTCACTTCTGAACATAATTTTGCATTTGGCTAAAGCTCGTCGCTTGCAAAAAAACAATTTCGATGGAGCCATTGCCGGATTGTCTCCTGAATTCGTCTTTGTTTCTTCATTGTCAAAAGAAGTTTTATCTTCGGAAGTTGTTTCCCAGCTTTGATTGTTCACTACATCCCTTGTGAATACTATGCTGTACTTTCAGAATGAAATTTGTAAAGCATCGGCTTTTAACGATAACATGAGCCGATTAAAGTATTAGATGATTGACAGAAAGGCTTATAATAAACTGATATGAAAGTTTTAGATGGCATTGGTATCACTGAAATTTTGGTAGCAGCATCTGTATGTATCGAGGCAATAAAAATACTAGGGATTTTGCTAAACATAACCCGCATTGGCATCAGTGTGTGCTCTAGGTGGTCACTTAAAACTTTATCGAAACACATGTCTGAGAAATATATAGCCATGTTTAATTTAACTTTCAGATGACAAGTTTACCTTCGCTTATATCTTGTGCAAGATACGGAGTACTTGCCTCCTACTATATGCTACTTTCAGCTGGGCCGCAACAGTAAGCGCTTGTTCAACACAAAGACTTCAACATGCCTTACTCGTGCTAAGTTGATTATAACATCACTGTACATCACAAACGTTATGCTAGTCAGTATACTTACTTATGTCAAATTTTGAGGCATAACTATCAAGCGTAGAGAGCCAACTGTGTTTTCATTTGGATATTAAAAAATATTATATCCGGTAAGGCTTTTTAATTTTGCATAGTAATAGTTGATCCAATAAAGATTAGCATTCTACTGCGTAATCTAATAAACTAATAATCTTGCCAACGCCAACTTGTGTGGCATGCATATCGTAACATTAGTTCCTGTACAGTTAGTTCAGTCAGTTACTTGCTGATTCGGATCTGTTCACTCCGCCTGCAAGCGGTACAAGCGAGAACACATTGGATAAGTCGTCCCGGTTTACATATGCTATAGGAGACCTTCGAAACAACTGCTACAGGATACCTTCTAAAAGAGCCATACGATGGCGCCCAATTGAGGCAACGGGGATAAGGAGAGCAATCTATTGAATATCGACTCGTTACTTTCAGATCGTCGCGTATTAATAAGAGTAAACCACTTACCCCATGGTTCGATAGGGTATGCTGAGGTAAGCGTTGCCAGACCAGACGGCTTGACAGACAGTGCAGGCACTCCAGATCTCCGGAGTCTGCAGTCCTATTTCAGGAAAGACCACTAAACTGAGACGGTGATATTGCAGCTTATCTCTGACATTTGTGACGCTACTGACTTTGAAAAAGTCAAGCTGCTGGCTCTTCTTGCTGTCAACGTTGAGACGATGGACAACAAAATCTCATTTACTTGACTCAGAACACTCTGCAGAATTGTCCGACGACCATTAAAATGGCTACGATCCATTTTTCATGGGAGGAACATGATGAATTGATGATAAATTAGCTGGAACAAACAAATCAGCATGGACGCCAGTTCCATAATGTATCTCACAGGAATCGGTCACTGGACCTCTTTTTAAGATCTTGTGCACAGATTTTGGAAATAGCGTTCATTAATACGCCGATGATGTTAAGTTGCACTTGCTTGTAAAAAGCTTTGAAATAAAATTGATTTAAAATTGAAAGATTCATCATATTAACGCTTTTTCTAATTGTAGAAATAAACAGTTACATTGTCCATCATTACGCACGTGAATTTTTTGCATTGAAGAATAATGCGTTGCAAGAGGTAAAGATCTGATCTATCAAGCATTTAATTATGTATATATTCGACCACTGCTAAGTTTTTAATTCTTTAATTTAAACATTTATTGCTGTTAAATGTGTCTATAATTGTAATTAGTAACTTCTATCGCGCCGATGTCTAATGCACGAGGCATCAACCCAAAGGTTAATACCCAGAATTAGGTCTATATCCAGTCCACTAAGGCATATTGTCAAATGAAATGCAGATTTGAGTATCATCAGTACAGAACTGATATCCTAGTGAATCAAGCAGTGTACCTAGTGGTGCGGTGTATAATGTAAACAAAAATGGACCAAGCACGGAACCCTGTGGAACACCACATGTCAACAAAGCACTAGATGAATAACTACCATTTATATATACTGATTGAGTTCGTGGGCTAATATCTACTATCTAATATTTGCTACTTAATAGCAAACGAAAGCAGGGAAGGTGCAGAAACACCAAACTAGTCCTGGACACGGTTCAGAAGAAGCGAATAATCTACAGTATCAAAAGCAGCAGATAAGTCAAGAAGACCAAGAGCTGTCACTCTACCTTTTTCCATGAAGCACATGATATCATTACGAACAGCAAGAAGTGCAGATTCTGTTGAATGAAACTTGAGGCAAACGGACTGAAATGGAGAGATTAGCGAGTTGGTAGATAGGTGAGTTTGCTTACAGTTCATAACTACCCGTTCAAGAATTTTATATACAAAATTTAAAGTTGAGATGGGTCTGAAATTAGACAGGCCACCCGGGTCGAGAGAATGTTTCTGTAACAGGGGATGAACTATGGCATGAGCAAAAGCCGTTGGGAGGAATCCCTCAAGCAATGAGAAATTGATTATTGATGTAATGGTTGGATCCAGGACATCAAAGCACTCTTTCAGAAGAGAGATAGGAATGAAAGACAATCTTTTGGCACAAACTGTAGCCTGTTCTCTAGTCTGCTCTCGCCTCGATTATGCCAACGTGGATTTTACAGGTATCTCAAATCTTGAACTCAAAAAACTTCAACGCATCCGAAATTCCTTGGCTCGTGTGGTGCTGCGTGCACCTCCTCACAGATATTCCTTAGCTCTATCAAGCCAGCTGCATTCGCTTCCTGTGAAATTCCGGATAAGATTTAAACTAGTCTGTCTGACCTACAAAACTCTTACTATGAGCACTTCTACTTACCTTCAGTCTCTAGTCTCCCTTACATCCCTCCACGCAGCCTACGATCTTCAAGTAAGGGTCTCTTGGCTGAGCCACGATGCAGAACTGGGCTCTCGTGCATTCAACACCGCTGCCCCGAAGGAATGGAACCGTCTACCAATGTTTCTCCGAAGTTTGAACTCCTTTCCTTCTTTCAAGAAACGCCTGAAAACTCGCTATTTCTCACTGGCTTTCAAGCATCTGGATATCTAACTCTTTCACCTGGCGACTGACTATCGGCGTCTCCAATTCACAATTCGGTGTGACTTTGCGCGCATTACAAATTTTACACAGTAAAATAGAATGCTTCATCTCTATGGACCACATAAAAATCGCTGCTCTGGTTCACATATGTTCCCTCAAACAACCTTCTACTTACCAACTGTCTTGTAGGTCTAGATAACTCTGGACGCCCTGTGGCTATACCGACTTCCACTTGCTCCCAGGCAGGAACAACAGGCTTTTCCTCTGACAATACCGCAGCAAAGGCTTCTACCTCTTCAAACAAACTCCTACATCCAACTTTGCAACACAAACTTTCGAAATACATCCCTAATGTAACTAGCCCATGCGGTGGTATGCTACTCACCACCATAACCAAACAAAATCCTGGTTGCACCTCTCAACCTTAGCTCTTGGCAAACCTTCCTAGCATTTGGACCAATTGTTCTCGAACAACCAGTCAGAGGAGGCAAACGCCATAATCTGGCACCCACATAGGAGGGTGGAAAATTTCTTTGCCACCTCAACGGCTAGAGATGATGAACTCTAGATTCCACGCCTTGACATACGCATGCATAAATGCAAGTCCAAAACAAACAACGATCGAAGTTTGAAGACAGCAATGTCACCTCAGCAGTAAGTTTAGACGATAAGCCGGCACCAATAAACCAGGGCACTAATTTTATGGCTAAAGCATCCTGCGCCTTCAACCCACACTTCATTTCCTCCAGTAAGCAATGTGACCCCCTTTCAGCCCACCAAACAGGAAATGCTTAGCCGCATTCGTTCGTTTCCCGGCGAGTTCATCCGGGGCCCAACGGCCGACGGTCTCCAACCCCAACACCCCTTCAATCCTGTAGGTTACGCCGAAACCCGAACCCGAACTCGTTTAAGCCATCCCTGCCTGTCACGATGCCGAGTTTCAACGAATAGAAGTCTTTTATTATTATTTAACTAAAACGTTAATTCGACCGAAAATAAAGCAGTTCTGCACGTCAAACATCGCCTGACAATTCGGCTCAGTCTTTCTCTCGGTCTCCCTCTTCGTCTGATTCCAGTCTGACATCGGTCTATCTCGGTCTGACTCCAAGAGTTACTTTACCCCTTTTAAACTAGTTTGACAATCCCTTGACACCCCTGGTGAATCTGTCTGGCACTCCCTCACGTCAGGTAAGTGTCCAAATTTCCCGCCGAAGGCGCACCTCCATCTACCATCAGTGAACACCAGAGGGCACCAACGGACGCCCGTGCTGACGACGACGACACGTGAGGCGAGGAACGTGACACTGCCTTAGTTAACATCCTTTTGGCTGGGTTCTGTCCTGAGCAAATTCGATTTTCTCTCTTTGGAGACAAACGTTTTGCGCTTCGGAAAAAGCCTGGTGGTGTTCGACCAATAGTATTAGGATGCTAATGGTACAAATTAACATTGAAATGCGCCAACAGCTTTGCTCTTCCTAAAGGCTTCCGCATTTAAAGCTTCCGCATTTATATCCAACAAACAGGTCGGTGCCACTCAACCTGGCAGCTGCGAAGCGGTTGTCCACTCCTGCAGACGCTTTCTTAACAGCATGCAATCAGGTTCTGTATTAATTAAGATTGATTTTTCAAACGCGTTTAGCAGCCTCCACCGAGACCACATGCTCTCTATTGTTGATTAGCCCCTACCTGAACTCTTACCTTTATGCCACCAAACGGCCAAGCATGTTTTCATATATATATATATGTGTGTATGTAAGTGTATGTATATATATATATACACTTACATACATGTGCACTGTCGCATATAAGGCCCTAGATGTAATATCTAATCTAATCAAATTAATTCTATGGCCCCGTTATTATAATGTCCAAGGAATCAGTCGATGGTCGCTTCAAGTCAAAATCGCAGTCCAAAATCATAATTCGTTGGAGAAGCCATGTCAAATTTTCGTAGATCACAGAAACCAGGCTACGGCGGGTACAGATACAAAGCCCACGACACCACAGACGGAAATAGGGGTTGGGCCTCCAGAGCAGTAAGTTACACAAAGATAGGCAGAGCAAGTGGGGTGGCTCGCACTATGGTTCTTCATTTCAATGCTAGGCTGCATCCATGTTCAGAGCGTCTTAAATTAATATCATTTAATTTAATGTTTTTGCAGGAAAGTTTTGGCGGTTGTGTTCACCGCAGTGTTTTTAGGACTTTACTTTAAAAATAGAGGTAAGTTTAACTCTTTTGTGGGAACAATTGCTTTGAACGAAGAAGCTCACCATTGCATAAGAACAATTTTATGTTGATGAATGTAAATAATGAGAAATTTTAATCTTTCTTTACACCAATTTCTTCCTCGGCAGCCAAAAAGATTGGATAACTTGTGAACCTAAACCGCTAGGTCACTATTGCGCTTAATCATGTACCTATGTTCTTTGATAGACTGCAACTTTGGTTTGGCTTTAATATAAATATAATTTTACCACATTATGCCAAAATCCACATTTTTACGTGTTCGTGAAAAGATTTGACATATTGTAATCAATGATGTCTCGAATTTTTGAAAGTCTGATGATATTTATAACGCTATAATCATCTGTTAACTATTTGTTGCAATGATTAAGTCAAACTTCATTCGATCAAATAGAGAGAACAAGTGCGTAGAACAAAGTTAAAGCTATGGTGTTATAATTAAGAAATAAATTTAAAAAGGGAAATAATGCTAATATTTAAAATAATAAAATTCGTTCTTTACTTTCTTCTTCTACGCCAAAGTAGTCCTGAAATTTAGAGGCCCAAAACTCAAATGGTGGTCGTAATTTTGAAATTTATTACCTAAACAACTTAGAACAAAGTGCAGAACACTAGCTTTTATTAAAGCGATGCGCTAAATGAAAGACATTGTTCAAAGCTTGTTGGAGGTTTACCTGAGGAAATGTAGGATCCAGTTACCGAAAGATAAGAGAGGGAGAACGACAGATGAGCTTTTTAGTGCTTACAATTGAATACAACGGAAGGTTGTTGCTTTCATCGGCATAAACTCATCTCAATTTTGAATGGACTGGCGTTTCACATTTGATGACTCTGCTGCTCGACAGACGTAAAATGGTTCTGAAGGTCAAGACCAGTCTACTTAAGGATATGCATCCAGATACCCTAAAATAACAGGGTCACGAATCAAGCCGTCGGCGTCATCTCGGAATTGCCGTGGGCTTAAGTCGCAGTGACGCACCTATGGACTGACAATGTACTTCGGTCGACCTCACGGAACTGAACTCAGGTCACTCCTTCTGTCCTCCCCAACAAAGACATGCTCTCTGGACCCGATCCCAACCTTTCTTCTTCAGGAGCTTGTTGATGACCTCCTTCCATTCCTACTCCGGCTCTGTAATTCATCGCTTTCTGAGGGGCATCTACCTCTTAGTCAGAAGCGGATATCGCCAAACCACCCCTGGAAAAGCTCGTTTTGGATCCTGAAGATGTCAGTAGCTACCGCCCAGTCTCCAAGCTCTCATTTCTCTCAAAGATCATCGAGAAAATAGTCGAACAGCAGGCAATCTTCTATGTTGACTAAGTAATCTCATGCCAAAGCGTCAGTCTGGTTTTAGGAAGGGCCATTCGACTGAGACGATGGTCCTTCGACTTGTCTCTGACATCTATGATGCCATCGACGCAGGGAAGGTCACTCTGCTCGCTGTCCTTGATGTAAGCGCAGCATTCGACACTGTGGATCATCAGGTTCTCCTGACTCGCCTCGAAACCTCGTATGGTTTTGCGGGCCGGAAACTCGAATGGATACGCTCTTTCCTCGACGGAAGGACTATGAGGGTTGAGGTCGGGACGGATGAATGGAGCTGGATTCCGGTTCTCTGTGGCGTGCCACAGGGTTCAGTTCTCGGGCCACTTCTTTACATACTCTATACTGCCGATCTAACCAAGGTCGTCAAAGCTCTCGGTGCACTGTTTCATCAATATGCCGATGATATGCAGATATATGTGACTTGCCCTCCATCTGACACCGCAGCCCGTGTGTCGAATATCCACCTGGTGGTTGCCAATATACAGAAATGGATGTCTTCAAACCGTCTTCGGTTGAACCGGCGAAAACACAGTTCATCTGGTTCGGCTCTCGGCACAAGCTTCGGGATGCGGATCGTGATATGATACTGGCGGCATCTTCGAACTCGGTCTCGCTGCAAACGGTTCGTGATCTGGGTGTTTTGTTGGACAACGAGCTGTCGATGGCGGGCCATATTAATTCACTCTGCAGGACTTGCTACTACGAACTGCGTCAGATAAGGACTATACGTCGAAACCTGCCCTATAGCGTGGTTATCACACTCGTCCATTCCTTCATCATCACGCCTCTGGACTACTCCAACTCCATCCTGGTCGGCTTGCCTAAATTCCGCATCGGTCAGCTTCAGTCTGTCCTCAACTGTGCTGCTTGGCTCGTCGCTTGTACGTCCAGATTCTCGCATATTTCCACCTACATACGAGACACCCTACATTGGCTTTCAGTTGAGAAGAGGGTACATTTCAAAATATCCCTCATGGTCAGGTCCTCGATCGTTGGCTTAGCGCCCGATTATATCATGAGTTCATCAAGCCAGTTGCTGATCAACCTGGTCGACAGAGACTACGATCGGCGACACATGGTCAACTCATTGTATCCCGTTCTCGTACGTCTGCTCGGGCGGCCCGCGACCTCTCCACTGTGGGGCCGTCTCTCTGGAACACTCTTCCACCAGATATCCGATCCCTTGCCTGTTCAACAGTTCAAGAAACATTTTCTGCCCGTCTCAAGATCGGCAGGAAATGTTTAGAGACCGTTAGGTAGCCGTGCTGCAGCGCCTTTGTGAGTTACTTAAAAGGCGCTTTACAAATTTAATGATACATACATACATAGGGCTCAAAGATGACGTTTTTTGCCAGCGGAGAAAAGGCTTCACATTTTGAGAGCGCAATACCGAGTTTTCCAGAATGCTGTGGCTTTTGGTCAAAACCCGACGCCCTCGCTAAATTTTCGAAATTCTGCTTCCAGATTTTCTACATCTCCTCTTAGTTCTCACTGTCTGGTGTCTACTTTCAGCAGGGAGGAAACCAGGTGAAGCTGGTTCACTGGTTTCTTTATTTTAGTTCACATGGTAGCCGGTGATTGCAACGAACCTACAACGAGTAATAATTTGAAGTAGCAGCATCCGTCTGAATACTAACCTCCGCCTTTTCTTCTACTAGTGTCGAGACTTGACATAACCTAGGATCTGTAGGCGAAGCTCGAAACCTTTCAAGCAGCGGTGCCTGAAAAGAATCCTACGCATTCCATTTACGGCTCACGTCACCAAGGCGGAGGTCTATCGAGGCATCATGCACATCCTTGTGTCGGAGAAGAAGATGATCCAAACAAGGAGGTTTCGGTTGCTTGGACTCCCAGGGACAGCGAATAGGCACATGCCAGAGCTCTACAATCCATGATACCTCGCCCCCCCAAGTAGTTGGAAGATACCAGCTGGACAGCATCGCCACGCATGGCCAAGAGTAGTGGAGTCCGACTTCTGGCGGCACACATCTTGCAACCATCCAATGACCACCGTTGACACGATAATCGTTTTCAACCATGATAACCACTTTTCAACTTATCAACACACGACTTTCTCTGTCTTGACCCTTCAAATTCAGACCTGACACAAAAACTGATTCAACAACCTATTAAGTGTCTAAATGATTCGGTACAGCGCCGGTTAATGAATTGATCTCCCTGGCGCAGCTAACTTGTGGCACAGAAAAATGTTGGAGTTTTCATATTACATTATATTGCTTGCTTTGGTATGGCACAATATGACTATGAATTTCAGAAAGAGTTGCTGGCTTGAAGAAGGTGAAGACAGATGGAGTGGAGTATGGGATGGAAAAGCGATCGAAGAGCAATTTTTTTAAAAAGCTAAATTTTTTGGGAAAGAAGTTGATCCATTTTTCAGCAAGATACGATTGTGGGGAGGCGATTGGTGAGAAATCGTATCTATAACTGCGCAAACTAATACTTAGAATGCACACAGTGAACTAGGAGATGTACATCACACAGTGAACTAGCAGATGTACATTTTGTGGAGACCAGTTTATACGGTTGGATGGGTTTGGCACCGTTCTCAAAGTTAGGGACTTTTAACATTGTCTCCTGAACTTTGTGTTCTAAAATGGTAGGTGCACGAACAGAGTCAACAGAGAGCATTGCAATAATGCTTAAACGGATGTCGGACATAGTGCTTCGTAGATATGTTTTAAGTAATTTTAGAGCAGAAAAGCTTCGATCATAGGCTGCTGGCGTTACAGGGTAAACAATGGCTATGTTCAACAGTTTCTAAAATTCATTGAAAAGCAAGTTTATATAGTTCTCGAAAATAAGAAAAGTCTAACATTGCAGGCATATTGGTTGCACTTGAATTTCAACGCTGTAACAAAAGACTCCCTTGATGAATTTCATGGCCAAGTCTTCAATATTACTGCGACACGAATGTGCAAGCTTCAATGTCATCAAATTCAAAAAGACATGTGCTTTTGTGTTAATGCTTGTATGCCAATCATAACATTAAGTGAATGTTCACGTCTCTCCAGTTCAGAAATGATACAATCAATAACCGTAGAGTAGATATGTTGTCTAAATTCAGGTTGTGTGTCCACTTCAACGAAGCCCCACAGTTTTCTCAACAGCCGAACTGAAAAGGCGTCTGGGAATTTTGTGGATTCGCTGTTTGGGTAACAATGAGTCAATGTCACAATTCTTATTATGCTCTTCTGCCTTTGAGAACAGAATGCCTACAAAGGCATCTGTTTTATCTCTATTATCCTTGAAAGAGGCAGTTATATTTTTGACAACGGCTGCAACTGCTAATTCAACACTCGAAGATTGGAGTTAAGCTGACATAACATGTATCTTTCCCAGAATATAACAAAACAGATGTAAAAATAGCACAAATTTAAAGTCTAGCAAGGACAACAATCAACATTCAACATGTTGTCCCAGCAACATTCTGTAACATATATACCAATGTATCTAAATGATCACGAATATTACGGCAAGCAACTACATGGCACACCCATGTAGTGTCACTGAGTTGCTGGAGTTGCCTCAGTGGTACACCTGGATATAATTCACGCTGTGCAACCCATTTGTTATGCATAAGACAACTTGAAGTAAAAACATATAACTTTTCAAGTAATGCAAAAGACCCTCTGAAAACAATTTATTAGCATCAATTAAAAATAAAATTCAGTTTATGTGCATAGCAATAAATATAAGTGGCTAATGGAGCTGATTGTCTCAGCAACTGCTGGACACCATTATTTACACCTCTCATTACACTAGCACCATCATAACCTTGAACTACTAAACATCAACTGATATCTAACCCATATGACCGCAAGGTATCTATAATAAGCCCTGACAATGACTGGCATCTAATCCATTTGCAGGTTTGAAATCAAGAAAACTCTCATTAACTTTCACATTCGCAAAAAATCGTATTATAAATATCATAAGAATCGATGGGATTGTTACTAATATTTTTTTCATCGATAAGGATAAAAAATTCCTTAATTTCCTCAATTATCTGATCCATAGCCATGTCTGCCGGTGTACTCAAGATTTCATTTTGGATGTCTTTGCTAGTGTAGCGATTAACCAGTGACCCAAATATGATACCTTCCGATATTGAATTGTCATGTCTTAAAACTAGTTGTACAATTTTTCTAAAATTATCAGGATTTTCGCCAAGTCCAACGGCTACTTCCCTATGTCCTCTTTGTCCCATACTTTGTGTAGCAGTAAGTAATAAAGTGTCAGCAACAGTTTTAACATAATACCTATTCTCGCTTATTTGTTCAGCAGTAGCTTCACTTTGCAATTGAATTACACTGACTACATTTCTACTTTTCAGTGCTTTAAACTCAGTCCACATAATCATACAGTTAACATGACTTTCACACTTTGAGTGCTGTTGAAAGCCGCAACCAGTACCATGTGCTTCTTTCCAGTTACTAAACCGCTTCAGTTTCTTTACCTAAAACTGGACAATAACGGCATACAAAGCAAAAGGAAACACCTGCTATTTGTGAATATTCTAATCATGAATACAATGCAAACCAGTCAAGTCTAAAAGAGCGTTAACGACCAAATTGTTCTTTCATTGGATACAATTGTAAAATGGATTGAGATGGCCCATCATCAGGTGTTGACTTGTGTCACTAGAACCTGAAGGCTTGCGTCTTTCATCCTTGGTCTATGTTCTTTCATCTGAGTAAATGTCTGCAGTTAATAAAGAATTATCATTTTTGCACTGTACTTAATTTTAATGCAGCTATTGAACAAATAGAATGAAATACATCCATGTATAACATTATGATTACGAAATATGTAACGGTCCATATCCCCTCCCCGGTGTCTAATGCCATCAACCGATGGCACACCAAAACCAAGCCACAATCAGGCCTTCTTGCGACATATCAGGTCACAATAATAATAATAATTAGCAACTTCTAATGCGCCGGTGTATAATGCTCAAGGCATCAACAGATGGCACAACAATACCAAGCCATAATCAGGTCGATACCCAGAAGGTCAGTCTGCACGACAGAGAGGCAGCCTATGGTGGATAAGCAATTTGAAACAAGTAAGTTTTAAGTTGAGAACGAAATGACAGAAGCGACTGAGCAGAACGGACAAGGGAGAGAATTCCAGAATTTTGACCCAGCAACCGAAAATGCTCGTTTACCCAGAACAGAAGAAGGTATGACGAGAGAAAGACAATCAGATAACCTTGCAGAATAACAGTAAGTCTGGGGAATAAGGACTGATTTTAAGTAATGTCGTTGGCCGTAGTTCAATGTTTTATAAACTGTAAGTCCTAATTTGAAACAGATCCTTTGCTGAACAGGAAGCCAATGCAAATATTTAAGCACAGAGGTTATATGCTCATATTTGAAGTGCTTGTTATCGCTCTAGCCAAGGAGTTCTGAACTCTTTGGAGCTTCTGCATGTTTGACTTAGTGATACCAGCAAAAATTGAGTTAAAATAGTGAAGGCGACTGGAGACCAATGCGTTAGCTAAGGATATTCTGGAAGACATGGGACATAATGCCTAATTCTGCGTATGTCACGCATATACATGTTACGAATATCAATTACATAGTTTGTGAGAGACATGGTAGAATCAAAAACAACACCCAAGTCACGAGCAGTATCAGTCAACTCAATGAGTGAATCACCCAGTTTTACGGATTTAAGCCATTCGAAATTCTTAAATTCCTGAGGAGTGCCAAGTAGTAGAAATTTAGTCTTCGAGGAGTTAAGGAGGAGTTTATTAACCGCCATCCAAAACTTCAAAGGCATCAGACGAAATCTGCACAGACGAGTGACAAGTCAAACTGTCAAATAAGATGTAGATTTGGGTATCATCAGCATAGAAATGATATCTCAGTGAATGATTGTCTAGCAGAGTACCAAGAGGTGTGTTGTATAATGTAAACAAAAGAGGACCAAATACAGAACCCTGCGGAACGCCACAAGTCAATGAGGCTCTAGCTGAATAATGTCCATTTAAATATACGGACTGTGTGCGAGGGCTGAGGTAAGTAGCAAACCAGTGTAGGGCAGGACCAGAAACCCCAAACCAGTGCTGAAGACGATGTAAAAGTAGAGAGTGGTCGACAGTATCAAAGGCAGCAGACTACCTGGGGATCTCCAAAATATGACGCAAGATACTTAGGTATGCGTAATTCAAATGCTTTTCCAAAACTTTCACGCCTCATGAATTCGTCCAGGTAGCTTGGAATCAATTCCTTTTGCCTGCCATTCGTTATCTTAAACATCAATTTGCCTTTTCCAGTAACTTTCGACATAAATAATCGTTGCAAATAGTGTTTAACTCGAAGAGATACATATTAGCGGCAACTACAACCAATCAAATTAGGCCAGGCAATAACAGGCCAAAACCAGGTCCAAAAGAAAGCGGTCCCTGATACTGCATGCTTGTCTTAAGACCCTTCGATTACTAACCTTCGATTTCTCAGTATTTTCTGCAGTCATTTCGAATTCTATGACGTCTTCTGGAAGATCGTCCACCGGTGTCACTCATTTTGTATTCTCTGAAGTCACCGATACATCTTAAATCGGCGAAGAACGTTCATTTGCGAAGTTGGACTCAACTACAGATTCATCTGCAAATCTTGCCCTTTTTTCGGATAATTAAACATTTGCCGAACGACTCACTTGCGGAATTTAATGGCCGAAGTCTTCAATATTACTGCGTTTTGCAGCAAATTCACTAAACTTATAAAACAGAATTTCCACGTGGGATAATTGCCTTTAATCCATCAGCTTTCTGATCGGACAAGGCTGATTTGAAGTCGTCAAACGTCATTTCTAATATTAAGACCATAGATAATATATTATTATAAGATGTTAGTAAGCGCCTACGCAAGTAAGTAAATCGCGCCTTGAAAAATATCATAATTAAATAATGTCTGATTTTATAACTGATCGGGTTTAAATTGGGGGCCTCTGGGGCCCAGGCACTCAGTTGGGGCACTGGCCCCCGCCCCCGTAGAGCCATCACTGACCTATATATATGTATATATATATATGTGTGTGTGGCTGTTTGTGTGTGGATTATAAGTTTAGACAGTTGGAGCCAGGTCTTCCAGTTGGTGCCTGTTGACTGAATAAGACAGAACCTGTACATATGTAGGTGATAACGTTTGCACTTGTAAAGAGTTAGATTTATATATAGAAGAAACGGAAACGTTGTTTGCCTTTGATGTCGAGACAGGCCACGTTATCTCGTACAAAAGATTACAGGTAGATTTTAGGATGGTAATGTAAATCTTTGAGATTAGGGACTGACTGACCATATAGTCTATATTATGTTCTTTTAATTTTAGAAAAAACTATTGATCAACGTCTTCTCGCCTATTTTGTCAGCAATACAGACATTTCTAACTGGAACTCCTCTTTTCGTAATGCTTTGGAATTTCGAAGATCACAAAACAATATGATACTGTTAGCGCTTGTTGATCTAGGCTCGTATGAAATGACCATTAATTTTTACGAGACGTCAATTTTGAATCATGGAATTCAGTCTTACTTATTCCTATCTACGAATATAAAGATGTGCGAGCTTCTGAATGCAAAAAATATTGCTTGTCTTCCTTATGGTTCAGATGTTGCATCTGACAGAAGATCGATGTTTGGGACGAAAGATTTTGTTAGAAAAATGAATATTAGAACGTACATGATACTAGATGCGTTGAAACTAGGGTACAATGTTCTACATACAGACGTTGATGTGATATTTATCCGTAATCCTTTACTAGACCTTCCCTGTCTGAATGGATCATGTGATGTCGCAATCATGTGGGACAGCATATCATATAATGCTGGATTTTTGTTTATAAGAAGCAATAACGCAACTATTGAGTTATATAAGGATATGAAAAAAACCGCAGAAACAACAGAAAAAAATGATCAGGAGGCTCTTAACGCGGCGCTAGTGAAACTGAATGGAGGGTTGAAAATTGTGAAATTATCAGATGAGAAATATTCATGTGGAAAATACTTTTATGAAGTTCCTGGTCGACATTTTGCTGATGATCCATCTGTGAATCAAACAGCAGCCGTAGTAATTCATAACAATTGGATCGTTAGTATAGAAGCGAAGATATATCGATTTAAAGAGCTGTTACAATGGAACTATGATGAAAATGGTTACTACACCAAACGCACAGCAAAGTATATCAGCTACGAAAATCCGCTTTTTCACTCATCAGCTGACAAAGAAACTGACACGTGGGTCACAGAAAAGAAAGCGTTGCAAAATGCTCTAATGATAGGCGCGTTACTTAATCGCTCAGTAATTCTGCCTAAATTTCACTACGGGAAGAAGTTTTGCTCTCTTATTACCTGGATAAAAATAAGAAACTTTGACGCCGTGTTTAAAGATAAGTACAGAGAGAATTTGTTTCTCACGCATTCCAAAGTCCCAAATGATATCTCTTCCTCATTTTCCCCAATATACTTAATTAAAAATAGAAATTTTGCGCCAGATGTTTTGCCGTTTGAAACTTTAATTCAGCATGTACCATCGAATGAAGGCAATGGACCTAACAGCTCAGAAATACTCCAGTGGTTTGGTAATGTCACTAAAAGCATATTGCGCTTTAAATCTCTTTATGGAGAATTTAAACAGCTACAAAATCTCCCTCTTGGCTCATATAACACATCGATCAAAGCTTTTGAAGTAGCTTTTGTCAACGGCAAGTACAGGCAGCTTAAATAGATACAATCTGACACTGATAAGTCATATAACAGTTGTTTATTCGAGATTCGAAAATTGGGCACTATGTTTTTGGTTTTGTCAAATATTTGTTGTTGAGATCAAAAGTATAAACACGCAATTAAACTACTGGGTGTATCCAGGTTTGTCTTTGGCTGTTCACTTCAACAAATCTCAAGTTACTGACTGCGAATTTGGTAACTATAGTTCCCATAATGTATCAAATTTCATATATTTGAAATACCATTACAATTTAAAAGTTTGCTCACTTCTGTTTTAATCCTATTTACTGTATTGTTTCTATTTAAAATGACAGCAAAATGGAAACTAATCTATAGACGAGTTTAACTTTAGAAGCATTCTTTTCTTGGTGGTAAAAATATGTATGAAATACATGTATCAAAGTTAGAAGAAAGCTGTTTCATTAAGCATGCAAACAATTTGTTAGAAAACATAGCAAACTCTGCAAAGGCCGTTTGTGCACGGCTGTAATATCAAATTAACCCAACTGATTCTGAACTAGTCTTTAAGCCCACGAGGAAAAACCAGTTTAACTTTGCGTCATGACGTCAAAAGTCTAATTGTTTCGCGTCTTCATTTGAAAACATTATAATGTCATTTTCTAACTCGGCCAATATTTAGTCTTGAAAACTGCTTTAATATAAAACTTAAAAATATTCCGTCTATTGTGCATAAAACCATTTGGCGAATAAATGTTGGAGATTCCTACTTTTGTACTGAAGCTGTAATGTTTCTATTTAAAATGACAGCAAAATGGAAACTAATCTATAGACGAGTTTAACTTTAGAAGCATTCTTTTCTTGGTGGTAAAAATATGTATGAAATACATGTATCAAAGTTAGAAGAAAGCTGTTTCATTAAGCATGCAAACAATTTGTTAGAAAACATAGCAAACTCTGCAAAGGCCGTTTGTGCACGGCTGTAATATCAAATTAACCCAACTGATTCTGAACTAGTCTTTAAGCCCACGAGGAAAAACCAGTTTAACTTTGCGTCATGACGTCAAAAGTCTAATTGTTTCGCGTCTTCATTTGAAAACATTTTAATGTCATTTTCTAACTCGGCCAATATTTAGTCTTGAAAACTGCTTTAATATAAAACTTAAAAATATTCCGTCTATTGTGCATAAAACCATTTGGCGAATAAATGTTGGAGATTCCTACTTTTGTACTGAAGCTGTAATGTGTGATTATTTCTTTCCAGAAGTTTAAAACAACGAAACTAGCTGTATTAGGAATACACCACTGAATAAAGTGATTAACAATTTTTGAATATCGGATAATAAATGACCTAAAATTCTAAAATAAATCCATATACCCCCGTAATCTCGAATTTTGCATTTTAGCAAATATCTCACTGCACGACTCTTAGAAATCCTTAATGATTTCTTTCCGATACCACACGACCTGCTCTGTTACTCTCCAAGTCACATATACATTTACGCAAACACATGCATATTCTGCTACGTACATATACGCACATATACAACTCAATAGAACTGTGTCACTCACATTGGATAAAGTCGCCCCTATTCACACCTGCTATTGGCGACCTTTTAAACATATAACAAGGTGGCTTCCTCATAGGCAATAGAGGCAAAGAGAGAACGTCGTCGACAAGAGCGATGATGGAAAAGTTAAAGCCTTGAACAGTATAGACATCGGTATCGTCATCAGTGACGCCTTACAAACAAGCTCATAAATGACTCTAGGAGCTCTTACTACTCCAGCCAGCTGAACAGTGCCGAAACCTCTCGGGACCGATGGCGCATCTCTCAGCATCTTCTGCATTCAAAGAACTCTGTCATCTGTCGTCGCTCAGAATAAGAGAACCAGAAACTATGTTCTGACTTTGTTTTATTTTTGCTAACAAAATTAACAATCTAAAATGTAAAATTCCTCAGTGTACTACTTTTCTGATTTGAAATGACTTGCTACTTGACTCTGACTTATCTGGTACTGCCTTTAATGACATTCCACCTGTCACATACTTTGAAGTCCTGTCTCTTCTTAATCACACTGTTCCTAAATCCTCTCCAGGGGACTTCATACCAACATCAGTCATTGTCTGTTGCTCTGATGTTTTCTCACATCTGATCGCACACTTGGCCAACTTGTCTTTTGCTGAAGGCTGTTTTCCATCATGTTTAAAATGAGCATTAGTTACGTCTTTAATTAAAAAGCTGACCTAGACACCAACGGCCTCTAAAATTTTACACCCATCTCCAATCTCAATAACATTTCTAAGATTCTTGAACGTCTCTTCCTTGCACGGATTAAGAAACACGTTAATTCATCTCCTAACTTCAGTCCTTACAAATCAGCTTACCATGAAGGCTACTCAACTGAAACTGCTCTCACCTTCACACTGGACAACATCTTTTCAGCTATCGATACTGGACAGGAGTGCCTTTCAGTGTATCTCGACCTTAGTGCTGCTTTTGACACTGACGACCACCATCTACTTCTTTCTAGAATCAGCAAACGCTTTGGTGTGTCTGGGACTGCCTTAAACTGGTTAGACTCTTACCTCTGTAGTAGGTATCAACAAGTGGGCATTGGTTCTGCTCGGTCTGATCCTTCTTTCTGCACTGCTGATGTTCCGCAGGGATCTGTCCTTGACCCCTTATTATTTACACTCTGCACTCACCAGTCAGCTGCATAGCCAACCACTCTGAGGTGAAGTTACAGCAGTACGCTGATGACACTCAGCTTTACACTGCTCTGTCACCACTGATCTGTCAGGCAAAGCAACGCTTGAAGTGTCTCTCTTCCATTCATGCATGGTTCTGTTTCAATGGTTTGGCCATAAATCCATATAAATCTGAAGCGATCATGTTTGACTCACGCCTACTTCTGCGTTCTCTCCCTTCACATTCCGGCACTGTTGTTCCGTTATCAAATATGGTCAAATCACTGGGGTCAGCAATCTCATTTCGAACTCACATAATAAACGTCTGCAAATCTTGTTTCTATCATATCATGGCATTACGTAAGATCTGGTTAGCTCTTGCCCAAGACATGTCACAAACCGTAGCCTGTTCTTTGGTATGTTGTCGCCTTGATTATGCCAACTCCGTTTTTACAGGTATCTCAGATCTTGAACTCAAAAGGCTCAACGCATCCAAAATCCCCTGGCTCGCCCAGTTGTTTAGGGGTATTCTCGTGGTCAATACTTCGGCCGTTGAGTGTGATGTTTAACTTGTGCTCAGCCATTGCACTGTGAAGGTGAAAGACGCGAGAAACAGGTTTGGACGCATTTGACTGGTCCCTATTACTTACAGTGTTTAAATATGATCTTCACAAGCCTGTATTGTATGTCTATGTTTAGAGTTTCTTAGGTTCCATCCAAGAATGACTCTGAGACTCTAGGCATAAATCATCGGCGTAGTTGAACGTGCGTGACTGTTTTTGGGGAGGTCTTTCATATAATAGTGAAAGTCGACATAATGTTGAAATGTTGAAGAGACTTTGAAAGAGTACAAAACACTGAGGTAGCCCGATCGTCTGTACTCTCCAAGAGCTGCATTGGTCTACCATATGTACTCGGTAAAGCCTGTTCAGAAGGAGGATTTCAGTGATCTCCACCATCCATCGGTGCAGACTCCTGGAGAGCTTCCACATTCCAAACCGTATCGTACGCTGTTGTTAGATACACTAAGTAACACAATTTTTGTGCCTGGGTAGAAAGTGTTATTTCTTACTTGCTTATGCCTCTAAATTAGAGAAAATGGCCGTTATTCCCTTCAAACTTTGCTTTTATGACCAGGACAATGAAATTTCAAAATTTACCTATTTCCAACGAAGAAACAGGAAACATTTACGTGTTTTGTGCAAATAAAGTGAAAAAACAACATATGAATCAATATTAACATGAATTTACGCTATAGTTATACAAAAGTGATCACAACAGATTTAGAAGTGAGTAGTTTTTCGACATTTACAAATATACTGTAAATCACTTTCACGAATCAGCACCCAAATGTAGTCTCCATCATGTTCTCGTTACACTGTTCTTGGTAGCGACGGTCAAAGTCCAGTATATCCTGGTGAAAGATCTCGCCTTGCTCCTACGAGTAGGCCCCCATATTCTCCTTGAAGCTATCAAGATGAGTATCAAGGATATGAACTTTGAGGGACACTCTGCAGCCCATTTTGCCGTAGTTTCGCACCAGAGTCTCAACCAGCTCCACATAGTTTTCATCCTTGTGATTGCCACTGTAAAAAAGCTGTTCCAAGCCGTTTTAACCTTCCTTGTGAGATTTTTCGTGAATTCTTTGCACTCCGGGATCTTTTTTATCTGTGGTCCGACGAAGACACCGGCTTTGACCTTTGCCTCAGACTGTTTAGGGAAGAAGTCTTGAAGGTACTTGAAGGCTGCCGACTCCTTATCTAGAGCTGTGACAAATTGTTTCATAAGGCCCAATTTGATGTGGAGTGGTAGCATCAGCACCTTCTAGGGGTCCACCTGTGGCACCCACTTGACGTTGTTCTTCCCCACAGCGAACTCGGTCCGCTGTGGCCAGTCCCGCCTGTGGTAGAGCATCTGGTTGTCCCTGCTGTCCCAGAGGCAAAGATAGCACAGAACTTGTTAAAACTGCCTTGGAACCCATCAGGAATGCTACCATTTTGAAGACTCCGATGGCCTTCCATCTGTACTTATCATAATTCAAGGCGTCTAGTAAGGTCTTGATGCTGTTGTAATCCTCTGAGGTGCACCGAGTGAGCCAGAGGAAGAGACGGGTACTTGTTCCCTTAATGAAGCAGCACGGTTTTGAGGCTTCTGGACGAATTGGCAACGAAGAGACGCCACTCGTTCGGGTTACAGTCGATTCTAATTGCCTCGATGATAACATTATGGCATAAATAGAGCCCATCTTGTCTGGTGAAGAAGCTGGAATAATCTTGGTGAGTCTTCCTCTGAACTGCGACTTGCGCAATTTCATCCAACAAATTCCATTGCTTGAGCCTAGACGTCAAAAGCTCGGCATTGGATTTGGTGAGACCAAGATCCCTGATCAAGTCATTTAGGTCTTTCGGTTGGGATATTATGGGTTTTTTCAAGAAATAACTACCATGACAGCTAGCTGTTTTCCAGAATACAAGTTCGTTTGGTGATCGTCGATTCGGTTGAAGGCAATTTGAAGATCCCATAATCGAGAGCATTATGAACGCTAGCAAGCGAAGTTAAAGCCGAATCGAAGTTGTGGAAGAGAAGCAGATCCGTGCCGGAAACGAAAGACAAGTTGAAGTACATGTATTGTAATTGGCATGTGACTGTAATTGACAAATATTTTAATAACGTCACTCGCACACTTTTGCACTGGCTTCGGACAAAGTTTCACGTAATTCTTGCAGATAATTATTCTTTTTGGCTTTCAAAAACAGTTTTGATGGTATTAAAATGTTGTTGGACCATATTCCTTTTAGAATTGTTAAGGAAACTGAAATACACATTTTAGGTGTTGATCTTTCTTGGGCACTAACAGCATAAACTCTAGCGCAAAAGCCTTAGGCTAAGTTTGCTTGAAATTTTTAATGAAACATGTGCTTGATTCGCACCTGTAGCACTCTTTGCAATTGCATCCATCTCTTCAACCGATTCTTTCTTCACTTGGGGTTCTACAAAGTTAACCTGTCCTCGTTCATTTGTGTCCTCTTTCTTTACTCTCATCTTTTCCGGTGTCTGATTATTCTTAAAGCTGTTATTCTACTAATTGCTGTATATTTTTAAAGTTATTAATCTAGTGACTGTTATTTATTCTTAAAACTGTTGCTCTAGTAACTGCTATTTGTCTGTGTAAACATATGACCAAGTGACAGACTCGCTATACAAAGTCGTGATTATGATTATCAAATCCACGTTTTTCCAAAACCTCACCGAATATCCACTGAGTCAGCGGAACATTTATTGAGTCAGTGGAGATTTCTGTTTAAAATAATGTCCAAGAAGTTAAGTGTCAAGTCATTAAATAAAATCCATGATATGTGTCATGGTAGTAGATTTTGATACAGAGATTTGAGTTCATATAAGCTAAATCATTCTCGATATAATTACATGGAAAGATAGAAATTTTGTAATGTATACTGAACCAATTTGGGAAATGCTCTAAAGTACAATGCATCGAACATGACAGAATAGCTTATAAATAGTGGAGAGGAGATACACATGAGTGCTCTGAACTACTTTATTACAGTAACCCAGTGTGCACATAGGTCGAAAATAAAGAGATGTGTGCAGATGTGTTCTAGTGAATTGAATTATTTCGTAATTAACAAAATTTTAGGTTAATGTGTGAAGAAAATCGTTATATGATTATTCGGGCTCTGTTCCAGAATACGTGATTTAGCTTAAGCATACTTCCGGAGTTCTTCCAATTCAATTGCACATGTAACTATACTTTTTGTATAGTGTGACTTACAATGACAAAACATTTAAAAGCCACCTGGAACTTAACCATTCAGCAACAGAAGTGATCACATGAGTTGTTTGAATTTTTGAGCAAATAATATAATTATGAGAAAAAGTGTAACTTACGGTTTAATTGCAACAATCTTATTGAGCGCAGTTGGAATTCTATATTTGCAAAATTTTTCGCGGAAATTTGAGCGCAAATTTGTTGAACAACATGGTCGCTTTTCAGTCGAAGGGGGATCACACGTGGATGATAAGCAAACGTTGCGAAATTTTCAACAACTGCGAGAATTCAAACATTTGCTAACATTGTTTACCACCTTCAAAGAGATTAAGACTATACCTCATCATCTTTTGGCACGGAAAGCTGTTCTAAGAAACTGGCCAACGTTTAAGCCTTATATAAAGCCAGTCGTCTTTCTAAATTTTACTAACGCATCCTTTGCTAAGGCAGCACGTCTGGCAGGGTGGGATGTTTTACAAATGAACAGAGTAAACGATGCAGGGACGCCTTTCCTTAAGGATATGTATCAAACTGCATTCGATAAGTATAATTCTCTATTTTATGGTTATGCAAATGGAGACATTTTATTTGATAGCAGCATTGTTAACACCTTAGTAGGAATTCAACAGAAAATTACAAGATTAGAAAACAATGTTATGCTGACGGGCAGACGGACTAATGTCCCAATTGATTTGAATGTTAGCTGGACTGCTGATGATTTTCAAGGTGATCGTTTACGAAAACTGGCAAAGGAGAAAGGAAGTCTAATTCCTCCATATGCTATTGATTATTTCTTCTTTACAAAGGAAGGTATGCTATTTTTAAATTGATGAATAATTTTTGTAAGTTAATCTTTCTTTAACTTTAGCCTCATTGCAATAAATCATGAAGTTAAAGTCACTAATCGTTGTTAAGTAAAACCGATAGACAAATCTTATTATTAAATAGTCTGGTCGAACTCACGAAGGCAAACTTGCATGCTGCAAAATGATCGGTACACAAATGCGGTAGGAAAGAGCTATCTTTTTAGTCGTGATCTATACAGCCTCAGAATCTGCATAGTGCCTGTTTCTGCAGATTTCCTGTCGATGGCGTTGGTGAGACAACCCAATATATTTAAAGTAATCAATTTTTATATCATTAGACCGTCTGAACAATGCCAGCAGGTTTTAATTATGTGCTGTGTTTGGTGGATCAGTGCTCTATGTGGCAAGATGTACAACCCTGAAGACATATTTGACGAAAACATGCGATTTGCATCTAAAAATTCAGCAATTAAGTTCTAATTAAGTGAAAGTATTTAACCCATTTTTTTGATTATTTCCGACTTTATCAGGGTTTTCTCAGACATAATCAAAATTATTACTCAAGTCATCTTTGAGGCCTACTAGAAATGTTTGCTTATATGGGAATTCCTGGGGTATTGTTCAAGGACAAAGCAGTAAGCCTCAGAGTAAACCTCATGTGGGAGTGCACGAAAAGGATTGATTTGCCATGTTTGTGGATTTACAGGCAATTGCCTTTGTTTGAAAGTAGAAGCGAGTCCTTTCAGGACGGTTTATCGGCCACAGTCCGCAATCTTGTGATCCGAGCCAAATCCATCTACCTCTGGAATCTGGAAATTGATATTCTCTTAGTTCATAATAGTGTACTCAAATAAGATCTGATGACAACTATGATTCCTTGTTAATATGATATCAAGCTTATCCCCACAATCGTCTCTTGCAGATAAATTTCTTAACTTCTTTTCAAAAGAAATTTCGGCAATCAGGTTGGCTCTTTCCAAAATCCTTCCTTCAATGGCTCTTCTATCACAAACTCCTCTCCAGCCCGGCTTCTGATCTCGAAGTCTTGCATATTTTAACTGCATTGCTTAACAGCAGAAGATATTCTGGAATGCGAGTTCCTTAGAAACGATCGTCAATTGATGTCTTATGAATGCAGCAACAGCATTGAAATAAAGTTACTGGATTAAATTATTCCTACCGCTATTGTGCAGTTGTGGGTTTCTTGCAAAAACCTGCTGATTCATCACAACGTAGACGTCGTTTTTCCCGCGCAAACGCCCAGGTGACTAAAATGCGCGCCGCCCGATTCACTGCTAACGTGAGATCGCCTACACTCAGGTACCGCCAGCTAATCACACTACCTCCTCACATGTTAAACTAGTGCAGGCAGGTGCACCCACTAGCCGTAAGCAAATCAATAACCTGATGGCTCGTGTAAATTGTATATACAAACACGCGCTTGAAACGTCCTGCCTAAATAGCGCAATATCAAGTTCATAAGTTAAGAGCATGAACAGCAGATTAAGCAATGCTGTAAATACATTTAATGCTGTTTATAAGTTTAATAAATTATATTTCGAATGTGTTAAAGGTTTAACTTTGAACCATAATAAAAAGACAAAGCCAAGCAATGTTGAAACACTTAGATTTTTATTAAAGTTATATTTATTTCAAATGCAAAAGAATGCTGTTTGTATCGAAGTACAAATGTTGTATTGCGATTGTTCGCAATGAAATGTTTGCCTTGCATGTGTCAAATATACACATGACACTAGTATCTGTTCTACTGTAAATGGCAGATTGCACTTACTATATTGTGGTACCTCATAGTTTTTAAGCATATATATATATTGTTACGTGCTAGTATATATATATTATATATATATAATATATGGCGAATTCTGAGGCACGCTAGATCCACTTATTCCTAACGGATGCTGAGACGTGTATGATTCCACCTTTGGTATTCGGAATGATAAAATATAATTTTGAAATGTCATGCCACTTGTCATATCCATCTATGTACTGCTTAAAATCAGAATACGGCACTTGCATTTCGAAATTGCGTCATTAAAGGCTACTTTAGCAGTTGTTTCTCCAGCTTCATTACCGTTAATGCCATGACTTGGCATCAGACAAAACATATAACAGTTTTACCATAATCTTGAATTCTGATCACTTGACAGGACACAAAATTGTCTGATTTGTTTCACATGCAATTGATAAGGATTATCGGTGACTAAAAATTATTAGATTTGCACGTAAGAAAGAGAAATTAATAGATTTGCACGTAAGAAAAAGAAATTACTAGATTTGCACGTAAGAAAGTCTTAATAGTCGTGACTGAATTAACAGAACAAATTTGTATGGTTTTCCTCTCGTATATGCTAGAAATCGGAGAAAGCTAGGATTCTAAGCTCGATTTCATACTTTCAAGAGCCTTCGACAGTATGATAAACTTAAGCAACTGAAAGTATGCTTGAAAACACACGACATCGTGGATGAGTCTTATTGTTGACGCTAAACATGTTTTTATTTACTTTTTGGAATTTTTTCTATAGCACATTTAAAATAATTTTCTAAGGCACCGATCATATATGGCCTATTCGCCATCGATGTAATAAAGCATAGCAATATTTCTAGATGCTTTGTTTGCATTAAACAGGTTGCTCGTTGAATTGGTCAAGCTTGGTGGATGTTGTCATTGGTCGAGTTGCCTATGACAGTTACCTGGTTGCAATGGCATCACGTCAAGGAGTCAAAGTCATTGACTGTACTCAAACTGTATTGGCTGTTCACATATCGGAGAGAGGAGTACTCTCTCACGGAAGAAACAATCCTGATTCTCTCTACAACGCCAAGCTCATAGGAGGGAATTTTAGACACACGGATGGTTACCCAACAGCAGCAAAACTAGCAACTTCAACGGACATTGCAGACGAAGTGTTCGTTATTCGAAGAAGATGACTAAAGTGACGATTTTTAGTTATAAAATTTTTATTTCATGGTTCGACGCTACACAAAAACTAGCTTTTTTAAAGCAATCCAAATATTATCACATATATCTTGGCTGACTGTTTTTTTGCAGATGCTATCTTAAAATATGTTCTGTAACGATAAAATGCCAATTTGATTCATATTGCTCGTATATGCACAAGTCTGATTAAACGTTTGCGTTGCTTATCCCCCGACATCGTTTGAATGTGCTTACGAATATATAAATAAGGGGATTGGAGTTCGAAAAATCTGAGGCCAAAAGGTGATTTAGCTCAAATATTTTGACCTTGAAGAATTCAATTCTGGTGTGCCAAAGTTTGGTTGTGACCAATTTTTAAATATATCTGCCAAGGGATGTTACAGCAAGGAAAGATTACTTCACAATGAATGAATGAATGAAACTTTATTGATTCCAAAAGAACAAAGAAAAGAACAAATACATTGACCATTGTATAGATTGTTGGGATACAAATGGTTGACCCAAAAGGGACCTAAGTCACGCTAAATTAGAGCCGTCTATTACAGAAAGATGCATATGGCGATAAAAATGTTTAACCGATATTACTTACAATTGAACTATAAAGAAAGTCTTAACTAAAACTTAACTAAAAAGAAACTAAGAAAGTGGACCACCATTGTGATCTCTATGAAACTGAAAATGAGTCATAATTAATCGTAACTGTGACTTCCAGAAACATAAATAAAAAACCTTATAGACTAATTAGGTATGTGCGTTATGATTCTAGGACTGTTCATCAAGGACTATTCATCAAAGGACTGTTCATCAATGGACTATTCATCAAAGGACTATTCATCAACAGGATTGTTCATCAGGAGGACGGTTCATCAAATGGCTGTTCATCAAGAGGATTGTTCATCAAAACATATTTATTTACTATACTTGAAATTATTGTTTCATCAAATATTTTAAAATAATTTTTTAAAACTTGATGCTTGCAACAGCGCCACTCCGTCTGCCCTTTGGAATTTTCACGAATTCTCCAGTATTTATAATTTAAATAAATTAGTGTCTTCTTGCCACGTTTTGAAATTCCACACGTGCACGTCGACATTGTTAGTCTTTAAATGTTTATGTGTTTTTATGTTTTAAACTAAAAGTTATTAAAATGTAATATGTTAGACGTAATAACTAACTTAAAGAAATGCAATCTGCCTGTTCTAAACTACAATTGACATGTAACGATTATGCTTAAGTTTCCACTTAAAATCTCTGGGGTATATAATGGATAATGATGGTGGTGGAGGGGATGCAAGAGAATTTAAACTTAGTTCATCTAACATGAAACAAAGCAACCCAACTTAAGCCAAAAGCAAAAAAATCCATTCACTAAGTGAAAGGTTTCAACTCAGTTTTGATGAACAGTCCTTTGATGAATCGTCCTTTGATGAACCATCCTCCTGATGAACAAACCTCTTGATGAATAGTCCTTTGATGAATAGTCCCTTGATGAACAGTCCTTTGATGAATAGTCCTTGATGAACAGTCCTTTGATGAAACGTCCTTTGATGATCAGTCCGCCTACCGAGCGTTATAATCAACAGTCTAGTGACATTATTAAGAAATTACGCAGATCTTTTTTAAGCAAATACAGACTAGGTGGGTTACGGATTTCTAAAGGTAATTTATTCCAAATTGACGGACCAATACATTTAATGTTGAAGTATCTAGTGTTACTTCTTGCAAAAGTACCACAAAAATTATCCTGAAATGTAGTGGAATAGCTATGAATTGAGAGAAATGTACGAAATAGTTGTCAAATACACACGGTAATAATCTTCGTTCATAGCGATACATGAATTCTACGATTTGAAATTTATTTATATCATCTATCGTTAAAATATTTAATATTGAAAATAGACTATTAGTGCCTTTTCCACAATGTTGTTTAGCAACAATTCTTATAGCACGACGTTGTATATTAATAAACCCTTAAGGCGAGATCAATAATTTGTTGCCCAGATGATTGTAAATTAAGAAAGATAAGGATATATAAGACAATAGTACAAGTTTAACAATATGGGTTGAGGTAATACATGTTTAATGCGATATAAAATACCCAAACTTTTAGCAATTTTTTCAATATTTGGGAGATATGCATGTTCCATTTAACATGATTATCAATAAAAACACCAAAACATTTACAGGAATTAACTTGTTGGATTTGTTGAATGTCAATAAGGATGTGTTGTTCTTGAGTAGGTAAAATTTTTCTATGAGAACAGAATAATATAAAATAAGTTTTGCTTAAGTTAAGAGATAATCTATTTGCCTTAAACCACTCAGCTATTAATTCAAGTTCAATATTTGCACTTTCTATTAGTATATCCAAAGATTTATGAGATAAGAAGATATTAGTATCATCAGCAAATAAGATGGTGAAATAGGTTAGAGAAATTTGGGAGATCGTTTATATAAATTAGAAACAACACTGGGGCTAAAATTGATCCTTGAGCTATTCCATATTGGATAGGTTTAAAGACAGACTGGGCATCATTATATAAAACCAGCTGTTGCCTATAGTTGAGACAGCTTTCAAACCATAATAATGGGATCCTTCATATACCATAAAACTCCATTTTTTTAGTAGAATAAAATGATTTACAGTGACGAAGGCTTTTGCTAAGTCAAAAAAATTCCTAAAGATATTTTATTTTCATCAAAAGCCTGGGAGATTTTATCATGCATATCTAGTATAGCCATAGAAAAGAATGGCTATTTATTATTTGAGCTAGTGGTGTAGCAATAAGGTGAATAGTAGGTGCTGCCAAGTATGGGTCAATTTCATCAGGACCACCACTATGAGTTATTTTTAATGAGTGTGATATTGCTATAAATTCTTCTGCAGAAGCTTGATACAAAGCAAATGACTGAATAGGCGGGTTTTTCAGAAAACTTTGAAAAAGAGTTTTTGATTTAGGAATCACATCTCTTTATATAAAATTTGAGGCTTAGTGAACGGCAGAAAGCAAATTAGGAAGTCTCAAAATCTGATGTCTCCCGAAATCCTCAAATTAAAAGATGACTTTTCTCTGTAATTAGGTGATCCATCCGGTTCCATAACAAAATGGCATGGGACAAATAGCACGGACAAAGTCACGATGACAAAATGGCATGTTGTATGTGTTCTATAGAAAACTTAAACAGTTGCCTGAAAATGAAAAGCAGAGAAACATATAATCTTCGAATATGTTAATTTTAGACAGTTGAACTTGGGGTTCAGCCAGAAAAGAAGAAGACATGTGAGGATCAATGAAGCTCTTCGCACTATTGTGACTGACTATAATAACAGAGATCCGATTGCTTGATTGGGAGACATTGCCAGAGTTTTAAACATCAATGTTGTCTGATCATTCTGTGCTCATGCTTTTCCGTTAATGTTAGTTTTTCTTAAAATAAGCACTTTAACTACTTTTTTCAATTGATTTTTACATACATTTATATCAAATATAACTGCCTCAGGACAGTTTGTCATGTGACATTTTGTCCGTGCCATTTTGTACCTCACATTTTGTTTCAGGACATTTTGTCAGGCCACCGCTCCATCCATATCTATAAAATCTAGGCCCCTCATCCAAAACTTTTCCTACGCTCCGCAGAATATATATATATATATTAATGTAAAGCTCGCAAATGAAAAGGCACATTTAAATATCCAATTATAAGGCACCAATACTTATGAAACTTTCTTTTTCGTTATCTATGTCGCCTGTGTGATTTTTTTAAACAAACTACAGTTGTGCTGAAAATGAGGAGGTGTTGCACTTGGTACAGGAAGAAAGGACTCTGGACAATGTAATAAGAGGAGACAAATGAACTGAATTGGACACATACTACGTGGAAAATTCTCTCTTGAGGACTTTAGACAGAAGGAAGAAATGAGGGAAATAAGATTCCAGGAAGACCAAGGAATACGCTGTTGGACTGAATGATGGATAAAGAAAAAAGAAGGGGCAACAAAGAATTCAAGGCGAGATCACAGAACAGAGAAGAGTGGCGTCGTTGGATTCTTGGACCTGCCTAACGATAACACTGAGGAAGAAGTGAACCTGGTCAGCCTATATGTATAGCTCGACTGACACCTTTGAGCTGGACGTGTATTTGAAATCTGCACAGAGTTAAAGGCTCTTGTGTTATGTCGTACGTCCTTGTTTTACGCAACAGACTGAGTTTGACGAAATAAATGATACATTACAAAACTTCTGAGGTCGAAGGAGTGAAATCGAACGAGTCTTGCATGTCAAAGGAAGATCAGTTTGTATTGAGGAAAGCAAGCATCTCTGTAAAGTACGTGGTTGGTAGATAAAAAATGTCGCTGCCATTAAGAGTGCAACAACCAGAATTGCTCTACAGCTAAGAAATTGCATTATGGAGGTTAGAAAAGGCAGAAAAGCGACTGAAGGGAGATCTACAAGTCGGTGATATTTAAGGTTCTGTTATCGAGCAACATGAGAAGAAAGGCTGCATCCGGAAGTTGTGTGAAGGTAAATAAACGCCATGTGGAAAGTCATATTTACTACATTTTCCTGTTGTCAGGCGGACAGAAGCACGATTCGAGTTAATTGTGTCTGCTATCTGCCTTAGTGAATCGTTGAATAAATATTTTACCAGTTGATTTAGGACACGAAATGAAATAAACTTTATAGGGTCTATTTAAGTATAAGTATTTTCTGTTCTGCACGATTGTACCGGTAATTCTCTAATATGTAGCAATCCTTTCGGGCTACTACCGGTTGTACTCTTTGCAACCTTTATCTTTGTGTCAAATTGTAACTTGAATCACAATTCCTAGAGGGCATGACCTCTCTTTCAGTTACAAGCCCTTGGGAAAGGGTACATGCAAATGACTAAAACCTTCTGTCAATATACATCTATCCCAAGTCATATCAATTTCAAATGATGAATTCGATTTTAATTGAATGATGGCTCGTTCAAGCTAATCGCTTAGTTTTAAGCAGTTTTATTATTACAATAAACAGTCAAGACAGTATGTTTCAGTTCAATTAAACTATTATCGTTCTATGACTTCTTCATTCTATGACTATTACAGCCCAACTACTAATCTAGCTAAATAGATTAAAAGAGATAATTTAATGGCTTCCGTCCCGCACGATGAGTTCTTGACTTTCCAGGCTTCAGTCCTTAAGATGAATTGGTGAACTCGAGGTTTCGTACTAGCCCCTGTGCAATTTATCCGGATCGTTCTCCATACAGACGTCGGACACAGTCAGCTAAAGACAGACGAATGATGTACGCCATCTGTCATGTGATTTTTCCTTGACTTTGTATATTCCACAAAAGTTTGTAGGTTAAGTTCACTCCAAATCACTGGGCGACGAAGCAAACAGGGCGTTCGTTTACTCCTTTCTCGTCAGATCGCAACTGAGTGCTGCAATTCGTTTAACACTATTGAACGAAGGGTTTAGTCGATACAATGGCAGTCCATAGCGTGGTTTATGATTTTTACACAGTTCGAGACGGTTATCACTTCCTCAGTAAGCTGGTAAGTCCCAGTTACTTTCGAAGTTCCTACGACTTAGGACACTGCTAACACGAACGTATAGTGGAAGTTGACGAACGTTCGATCTCAAACGGAGATTTTCGGAGGTTTTTCTACATGTCTACACCAACAAGTACCAACGAACGTATCTCTCGATTTAACCCAGAAAGCATCGTCTTATACCCGTAGAAGTTCGTTCGGTTTTTCAATGCAACCAACCGTCCTCGATGACTTGCGCATGACTATTGCTAACTGTGCATTATGATTGTCGTCTGCTCTGTGACATCAGCCAATGTTCAATTTTCATATTTGCTATGTCATATCAGATTAGTTCCTTTCTAAATCGTCATGCAGGCTATGATCCGCCATGCTGACGTAGCACAGTCCCATCGATTCATTAAGCCATGTTTCAACTTAAGCTGGCCATGTTCTATAGTCTAGCTACTAATCTTATACGCTGACCTGCCTACAGAACTATCCTATCTACTACCTTTCACACAAATTTACCACCACAACAACCTATACTGAACTACTAAACACTAACTAAGTGGGTAAGTAAGCTGTTCTCAGCTTGGTGCAACCAATACAAGTGCGAATTAATGGGAGGATCGCTACAACGACTTTAAGAAGCACTTATTTTAAAATGACAATATTCACAAATAGGAGCATAGTGCAACAATACTTAATTAATTAAAAGGCTACTGTAACTGTCGACGATCTTTCAAAGTTTTGAACGATCGGGCTTTGAACTGTTGACTCGCCCTATTTGTAATCGTAATCGTAATCTCGAGATTTCTACAGCGCTCAACGAAAGCTAAATCGCGGGAACCAGCTTATTCACAGGCGCTCAGTCAAAACAAAATCGATAGGCAAAAGGGTCAAGATCCAGGAGTCAGGCACTCAGTCGGACGGCTACGGTGGATGCTGTTTGAAATTGAAGCGAGAAGAGAGATAAGAGGAAGAGGAAGAATCAGGATAAGATTTTTGGAAAAGAAGTGTTTTCAGTCTTGAGTGAAAGACCTGCGCAGAAACTGAAAGTGTTGGCGAGTTCGTATGATTGACCAGACAACTGTTGCAATTCTGGTGGGAGTTTATTCCAAATGGGTGGGGCAGCTAAGGCTATAGAGCGATTTCCAAATTTTAAGGATGAGGTGACGGGAGGGCGAAGAAGTGTTAGGACAGATGAGGAGCGGGTTGAACGGAGTGGTTGGATAGTAAATAATTGACGAAGATAGGAGGATTGGGAGGATTGAAGTGTGTTGTAGGTGAGGGATAAGACTTTGTACTCTATTCGTTCTGGTATTTTAAGCCAGTGCAGTGATTTGAGAACAGGGGTGATGTGATGGTGTTTGGGGGTTTTGGTGACAGCACGTGCGAGAGCATTCTGGATAGCTTGTAGGCGATTTATCTGGGTTGTGTCAATATTGAGGAAAAGTGATTTGCAGTAGTCAAGTTTTACATGGACTATGGATGTGGCAATGATAGATGCGGTTTTGAAGTCAAGCATAGGACGGATTCTGCGAAGGTCGCGGATATCCATAAAGCAAGAGCGGGAAAGATGGGTGATATGATCAGAAAAAGTAAGGTTCTGGTCGAAAATAACACCTAAATTACGGACAGAAGAGTTAGTATTAAAGGTGTGGGTGGAGGCAGAGTCCAGGCTGAGGGAGATAGAGGGGTCGGGAATTTTCTTGAGCTGGTCACGTAGGCCTATAAGCATGAATTCAGTTTTAGATGGGTTCAGGCATAAGAGATTAGATGTCATCCAAGAGGAGATTTGTTTAACCACACAAAGAAGATGATCTGTAGATTCATTGAAACAATTTGGAGAGAAAGAGATGACTAGTTGGGTGTCATCAGCATAGAGGTGATGGTCAACGGAGGATGCTTTAATGAGTGAACTGAGTGAGGTAGAGTAGAGGATAAACAGAAGAGGTCCAAGAACGGAGCCTTGTGGAACTCCGCATGTGAGAGGGCATGACTTAGAAGAGGCTTCCGAAGTTTTAACAGAGAAAGAGCGGGAGAAGAGATAAGACTGTATCCATAGGAGAGCAGTGTCAGCAAAACCAAACCAGGTTGAAAGTCGGTGGATTATGAGATTGTGATCTATGGTGTCGAAGGCTGCAGAGATATCGAGGAGACAGAGGCAAGAAACCTGTTGATGAGAAATGGCAGAAACAAGCTTGTTGTAGAGAGATGTCAGCAGAGTTTCGGTTGAGTGGCGTTTAGTAAAACCAGACTGGTGTGGGTTAATGAGTGAGTTAGAAGCTAAATAGTTATTGATTCGAGAGAGGACAATCCGTTCAGTTAATTTGGAGATAAAAGTCAGGTTAGAAACAGGCCGGTAGTTTGAAAGAATTTTCTTGTCGAGAGATGATTTCTTGAGAAGAGGGGTAACAAGAGAGTGTTTGAATAGGAGGGGGAAATTACCCGTAGATAAGGAGAGATTAACTATTTTGGTAATGATTGGGACAAGGACAGCTGCACAGTCTTTCAGTAAGGAGGTGGGTATGGGGTCAAGTTCGCACTGTTTGTTTGGAAGTGATTTTAACAGGTGTAATATTTCCGACTCTGAAGTGGGTTGAAAGACAGATAATGAGGATCGAGGTGGGGAGGGTGGGGAGTCATGAGTGGGGGAGAATCATTAGGTTGGTTATTGGTGGCTTTGGGGAGGAGAGATTGAAGAGAGAGACGGAGGGTACTAATTTTGTTCGAAAAGAAAGAACAGAACGAGTCGGCTGAAGAAGACGGAAGAGAATTTGGAAGTGGGCTAGATGAGTTCCGATGGAGGAGTTGGTTAATGGTTTTCCAGAGAAGGCGAGGATCGAGAACGAACTAGTGAGGAGTAAAATCTCTGTTTAGCTGCAGTAAGAAGGCGATGGTATTTATTTGTGGCAGCTTTAAGGGCAGAGAGAAGTTGAGGATCCCTGGTGCGTTTGTAGGCACGCTCAAGGCGTCGCCGGAAAGATTTGAAGGCCTGGAGATAGGAATTGAACCAAGGATTGTTAGAGTGAGAACGGGATTTGGTAATAATAGGAGCATGCTTGTCAAGGATAGTGGAAAGAGTGGTGTTATAGGAAGAGAGAAGGTCATTCAGGGAGGAGGGTGGATTTAAAACGAGGTCAGAACAGGAAATATCTTGTATGAAGGCTTCAATATTTATTGAACTGATGCGACGAAATGAATGAAAGACAGGATCAGGACGTGGTGTCGGAAGAATGTTAAGATATGTAAAGATGGGGTAATGATCAGATGGCGTGTCAAAAGAGAAAGATATATCAGGTGATAGAATGGAGAATGATGATGTGATAATAAGGTCAAGTGTGTGATTGTGAATGTGGGTGGGGAATTTGACATGTTGAACCAAATTAGTTGAGGACAATAGGGTGAGGAATTCAGAAGCAAATGTGTCAGAGGGGTTATCGACATGTATATTGAAGTCACCTGTAATCAGAAATTCATGAGGTGTAGTGGCGGCAGTAGAGAGGAGGGTGGTAAATTCTTTCAAGAAGACCGATGGAGGACTTGAATATGAAGAGGAGGATGGAGGGCGATATACATTAAAGATAGTCAGATTTGTGTGTGGAAGTTTAAATGTAACTGATGCACATTCAAAAGAGTGGAAACAGTAACCAGGTGAGTCTAAAACTGTGGCAGTTTCTCGGGTGAGAAAGGCAATACCACCGCCAGTTGGATTTTAATGAGAACGGCTAGATGGTTTTCAGGGACGAGGTGTACTGTAAAGATGGTAGCCAGGAGGAATACAGTCTTCATATTGAGCAAGAGTGGTGTTTAAATTAAACCAGGTGTCAGATAAGGCAAATATGTCAGGCGGGTGAGAAGAGAGGGCTATATCACTGATTTCTTGGGAATGTGCAGGATGTAGTAATGTAGCTATTTGTAGCGTAGCGTTAAATCAAGAAACTAAACGCAGTCTTTGATTTTCTATGGTATATTAGTAAAATCAACGAATATTTCATTACAACGGTACATGCATCTTCACAGTTCCTAAACGCAAAAGTCTATCAGTGATCTTTGAAATTCAACCTATCAACAGACTATTTTTAAGCTTCTATTGGTAAAAGTATTGGTATTGTATTGACAATGCATTTGAAAATAGTATTGGTACTGATATCACCAATACGTTTTAAAAGCAGTAAGGTAATTGGTATTGGCAATAGTTTCACTTTTGTTAACACCCTTGGTCGTTAAACCATAGCTTCGCTGTCCATGTGCAAATTGCTTGAGAGCAACTGTCGGCGACCTTCCAACGTTGTTGAACGATAGAGCTTTGAACCGTTGATTCGCCCGATATTTACTAACGTTAATTTGAGAAAAGACACAGTCTTTCGATTTTATTGTAGTATATTTAAATTAAAGAGTTCAATCGCCAACGTAAAACTTTTAGATGCACGCACTATCAACTGAGTACACGACCAAACCTCCTCACACTTTTCCAACATTACATTCCAAACCTCCTCACACTCTCTCAACATTACATTCCCTACTTCTTTATATAGGTTGAAACCTAGCACGTCGGCAGACAAGCGTTTGCAGTTTAAGACATTTTGTTAACACGCCATGTGTCCATCGGCTGAGCAAGAATTCATAGACATGAATATGTCATCACTAACGTTTACGGGTCAATGCGCAAGAACGCCCACCATTCACAAGCGGATATTTAAAATATGCCCAGCAAGAATTGCTGCTGAGGTCAGCCCACTTCATCGCCATCCAATCACAAACAAGTCAACTCCAGTTGACTCATCAACGTGATGTCACAGAAACTTGAGATAATTACGCGAACATGCGGAAAATGTACGTGCATAGCAAATTTTCGGCTTCATTAGTCAGTTTTTATAGACTAAGGCTTTAATTACATTGGTCAACAAATTTCGCAAAATAGTTTTTGTTTCTTTAATAATTTCATTTTTACCCATATTTTCAATGCGGTGATAACAAAAATTTTTTAAATAAATTAGCTCCAGTACTGAATATACGGGTTAAGATTTTATTACATATTTTAGCTAAGTGCAATAGTTTCAAGGAAATTTTAACGCACAACTATAAAACAATTAAATTTAAATATAACACCTCTAAGCATTTGAATAATAGTTCTAAATAATGGTAAATAACATAATTATTTGGCTGAAAATATACCTCCCTATATTACCTCAGTCAGCACGTTTGTTCATTGCCAGGCGCTTGCGCTCTACATCTGGGGCATTTCTCTCCACCATCCAGCAGTAGTTGCTAACATTGCAGAACTACATTTTCTTTGAAACCTTCGCCATGTTCCTCAGTAACTGCGCCACAATTATCGTGGAAAAGTCCAAATGAGAGTGTAGAAATTGGATCTTCAGTGACACGTTATATTCTAATTTCTGGTAGGCGAAGTTTATTCAAATGTTCTTCATAGACATCTGCTCTGTTGTGTCCCAAACAGTTCTCAGCTACAAGTTTGAATGATTCCCAAATTGTTTTATGACTATGGAGAATCTGCTCAAACGGTTCATCCTTGAGAAGTTCACGTATCTGCGCTCCAACAAAAACATCTTCCTATATTTTGGCTTCACTCAGTTTGGGAATTTTTTGTTGAGGTGCTTCAAAGCTAGGTTTCGGTTCATCACAATTACAAAATTCTGCATCAATCCCAACTTTATATGCAATGATGGTAACAGACCTTTTCGGGGTCCACCAGTGGGCTGTGCTGTGCACTCTTACTTTCCGGATCAAGAGATCCGTGTAGGCCATACTTTTCTTTCATAGAAAGTAGTCGACCGTGCTGTGCTATCCCACTCACAAAACAGCAAAATTTGATATATCCCTGTTGCATTCCCAGAAAGATGGCAATTACTTTTAGTTCCTCACAGATCCGCCACTCGTAGTCCTTGTGCTTAACAGAATCAAGAAGAAGCTTCATATTCAAGCAGCCTCTTTCATGTGAACAGCATGCCCTGCAGAAATTTATGGCAGTTCATTCCCATTATGCAGTAACACTGGTTTTAAAATTTAGCTTTGAAGAGTCAGTGAAGAGTCTCCACTCTTCAGGTTTTTGCTCAACCCTGATTGATTTCAGTAAACCATTGATCTCATGGCAGAAGACAAGGTCATTTTGCATAGTGAAGAATTGAGAGAAGTTCTTCTGTTACACTGAAATTTTCACATTGTGCTGACGTAGATTCCACTGTTGTAGTCAGAGGCCAAAATGTCTGTCTTATTTTTTGACAAATCTAGGTCTCTGATCAGGTCGCTCAATTCATTCTGCTTAATCCTGTGTGGCTCTGTAGATAGTATAAACAAAATCAGGATCTACTGATGTTGAGGGCTTAGGTGATTTATCTCTGTCATTACCTGATTCTTCAGTGGCAGATTCCAGTGAATATTATGCTGATGGCTCAGGAATGGAAAGTCCTTCTCCATAAGGGTACTAGGCACATTTCAGACGGTATATCATGATAGTTGACAGTCCAATTTTTCCTCTTCATATCATAATTGTAATTGTAATTTAAGATTTATGAAGCGCCTCTTAGAGGATAAACTCAACAGAGGTCTTCCGACCCGAAAAAGTAAAATCACTGTTGAACAGTACAGTCTTCAGGCGCCTGCGGAACACTGAGAGGGGGAGAGAAAGGAGCTCAAGTCGCAATTCTCGAGGGAGACGATTCCAGCAAGTGGGTCCAACGTAGGCAAAGCTTCTGGGCTGGGCTGTAGTGGTACGCATGCGAGGGACAAACAGGAGATCTTGAGTGGCCGAGTGAAGGTTGCTACGGCCCGGCAACGAGGAGACCAAAGTGCAGAAGTCAGTGAGGTAAAGGGGAGCAGAGCCAAGAACACAATTGCGCATGAGGGAGAGGATCTTAAAGTGGACATGCTGCTGGACGGGAAGCCAGTGAAGAGTGTCACGAATATAAGACGAGATGTGGCCATACTTTGGAATGCCCCCTATGAGACGAGCAGCAGAGCTGAGCACAGATTGTAGCTTAGCAGTGCTGGCAAGCGATAGGCCGGTAAAGATGGCGTTCCCATAGGTACAACAACTCACTGTATCATAATATTTAGAGCTGAATAATTTTAAATGTCATATCCTTATTCAGCACATTAAATCTGGTCAAAATTGACTGATCTCACCAGCGAAACGTTTAGGCTGTTGACCAGTGTTATCGTTCATAAAGTGTCGATTAGTTCATCATTGTTGGCATTGATGTAACCTTTATTCTTTTTCCGTAATTTTTTTGTATAGCTGAAGTTTTAAAATCTCGCTAAATCAAAGCATGTAAGACTTGAAAGTTTTGGGTAATAGTTAGCTCATAGCAATTATTAAACACTTTTCACGTTATCGGTATATATTCCATTGTTTATCTCAACACTGTGATATTAACCATGCCGCCACCTTAAACTAGAAACACAAATCCGGTCCAATATCTTCCGGACTAGATTGGATTGGATCAAATCAGATCAGTTTAGAATCTTTACTTACATATAGCTTAAATCATTCTAAAATTCACAAAGGCGAATAGAAACCCAGCAGTTCATCGTTGTCAAATCTCGAAAAGTTTTTCAAACACCATTTTCTTGCTTTCTTTTAGTAGTGTAGTTTTGTCAGTGTACTCTTTTAAAAATAGAATTACAATAAAAGATATTCGCGTGTAAATTTTGTATATGTAAAAATTTTTCTTGGCTTTCATAACATTGACAACATATTTGAAGCCTGCGCACTATTTTTTAAACTGAGGAACCGAAAACTACAAAAATTTTATTAGTTACAGTTTAAACTCGAACAGTTTAAACTTTTATACAGCTACTTACAGTATGCGTGGAAAACTTAAGTTGATTTTAGTAGTGCTTGGAGTCTGTGCACTCCTACAGAGTCTAAAATATAAACTGATGTCTCTAACACGATTTGATCTTGATTTTATCCCCGCAAACTATAACAGATGTGAAGATCTTTTTTCGAATACACCGGCTGCCAATTTTTCCATGTCGCCTAAGTTTCAACAGATGGTCAAAGCTTTCGATGCTGAATTCAGGAATGTGTCTAGTGGAGTTACTGAAGGATTTTCACAACAGTTGAAGCAGCAGTACTTGGCTTTGCATTACCTTGCGAGACAGAGACATGTGAAAACTATATGCGAAACTGGATTTAACTTTGGTCATAGTTCATTCAATTTTCTGACTGCCAGTGATCATGTAACTGTACATTCTTTCGACCTTGGGGATCACAAGTATGCATATCCAATGTCTGTATACTTGAAAAGCCTCTTCCCAGAAAGATTTTTTATTCATTTTGGAAACTCTATTCAAACAATTCCAAAGTTTATCGAAGAATATCCAGACATTATTTGTGACATTATGTTCGTGGACGGAGGTCATCTGTATGAAGTTGCTTTGTCAGATATTACATATTTTGCTAGAATAGCAAATTTGAAGAGAAATATTATGATATTTGACGATTACCCAACTGTTTGGGGTGGCAAGTTTGGAAGAGCCTGGGAAGAAACTAAACTGACAGGAGTCATTAATGAACTGCTGCGCTGTGGCTTCGGTGGAACATCGGCAGGTAGAGGATTTGTTATCGGAGAAGTGAAAAAAAGACCTGGGTTGCCAAAGTAACTAACTATCTCGCCCTGGTTTGACTTAGGTCCAAAAAAAATAACATCCATATTTAATAGAACAGGTGAACTAAGAATGCTTTCGCGCAATCTGTTCTTTGAACTTGGAGCAAGAACCTATCAAATTCTGCGGTTTTTCTCAAAGAGCATAGTAAAAAAATATAGAAGTAAAATGAATTGTTCTTTCAATAGATGTTTATACACATGATTGTATTATGTCTACCATACAGAATATTAATAGCACATGCATAGGTCGTCTGTAGTGCAAAGCACGCCGGACAGAATTTATTTATAACAAACAGTGTGTCTGCTGATTTGCAAAGTAAAGTTTAATGTAGACATGAAAACAATGGTTGATTGTTGCAGCCGTGATACTTCCTCTTATATTTACTAGTAGTTCCCCTTGAAAGCACGAAGAAGGTCATACCTCTGTTGGTAATGAAAGCACACGAACTCTGTTATTTGAAATTTCAGCAAAACAGAGCAGAAGAAGCTCCAGCAAGGCCGAAACTAGAGAGAAAACCTTTGAATGGAGAAACCTCTTGTGAACTATGGAAAGCAGTGCTACAGATGATGGAATCCAAAAGCAACATATATATGGAGTTAGAATGGAAAGAAAGCAGAAGCCTAACAAAATAAGGCGTGAATAAGTGATAATTCTGGAGAGAATAAAGCAATATGAATAGCTCAGATACAATTAGTAGAGAAAGAGAGACAAGCTGAATGGAGTATTCAGAAGCAACAGGCTGAAAACAGGCTAAACATTCTAATCTGACTTCTATAGCGTCGTTATCACAATTTTCATGGTATCATTCGATGATCGCTTCAAGTTAAATCGTGATCGAAATCACAATCTGTTAGAGAAGCCAGTTCACAGGTCAGAGAAACCAGAAGGTAGGCTACGGATGGTAAGCAATTTGAAAAAGGTGAGTTTTAAGTTAGACCTGAAGAACAGAAAAATTATAAGAACAAAATGAACTAGGAGGTGAAATACCAAGCTTCGAACTGAGAACGCCCGGTGGACCAACACTGCCTGGTAGGAAGCACAACATCTGTATCCACTGATCAAGTGCAATCTGTTTAATTTGAGGGATAAGCACATGGAAAGGAGATCGGTAGGCTGATTCAAATGTAGTACTGTGTAAACTAAGAGGCAGATTTTAAACTGGATTCTTTACTCAAAGCGCAGCTAGTGCAATGACTGCAATATTCGCGTAAAATGCGGACACATAGCGGTCTAGTGCTCAAGTTAAAATGCACAGAAACAGTCCTTTGTCCACCACCACATATGGTTTGCGTCATCTGTCGTTTTTGTTGGTTCATGCCAAATAGGTTCGTAGGATTTTTGATTGAGGGTCAGATATACACGTTTTGGTTACTGTAGCGTTTCTCTTAAGTTCGCAATGCGTCTATAGCCTATGGTTGACCAAAATATTTATTTAGGTGACTCTATACCTTAGTGTATTGTAAATATGTATGCTTAAGTGTTACAAGTTATAGTTAAAATCAATGCATAACAGCAGTGGCACAGATAGGTTTCTCTCCAGTATGGTGTTCCATTTCAGTCTTCATATCAATCGATTTTTAAAGCGACTTCTGCCTTGATTGGCATGGATATGGTTCATCTTCAGTATGGATTCTAACATGACATTTTAGATTGGAAGAATGAGAATATCTTTTTTGACACACCTGGCATTGGTAAGGCTTCTCTCCAGTATAGGTTCTTTGGTGAATCTGCAGAGCAAAATCGCGTGATAATGCTTTCTGGCATAAATGGCATTGATATGGTTTTTCTTCTGTATTGATTCTAACATGAATTTGTAGTTTGGAATATTCAGAAAATGTTTTGTTACAAACCTGACACTGAAATGGTTTCTCTTCAATATCAATTATTTTCCTGATTTCTAAGACTTGAAGTGCACGAGAATGTTTTCTCAATTTCTCACATACTTGACAAAGATATGGTTTCTGTCCATAGTGCCTTTCATGTGCCGCCGTAGACGACTGCAATTATTGGTTAGTACGGTTTCTCTCCAGTATGTATTGTAGCATGACTTTGCAGACCGGAAGATTGACCAAACCTCTTTTGATACACCTTGACAATTTTTCTCTCTGGTAGGCCTAGAGAGAAGGCTACTTTCTAGTATTGAAACAATTCTGCCTTAGGTTTGTCTGTGTTAGGCTCAAGCCTAAGTTATGGGAGCAGGGTTTGGTTGTAGGGTGCAGATACTACCGACCCTAAAACAAGAAATACGACAGATACCATTTTATGAAGCATTTTGTAAGATCCATTCAGCAAGTCAGCAGTCAACAAGTGATACAGTCAAGTCATAAATTCAACAAGTCATGCTGTCAACAAACGCAACATCGACTGGAACGTCGCCTACATAAATACCATCTTCTTAATCCGCGACCTAAAATGCAAAGTACTTTCTTAATCTGTCGATATCTTCATGTATTTCTTCTTCATCTCACATGATATTTCTTTTCCATTTGTCCATGACTTGATTTCCGCTTCAATTCCAAACACCATCCTCCGAAGCCATCTGACTGTCAGCCTGCCTGTTTCTTGGATCTGATTCTTGAATATTGGACTTGGAACCGAACCCTTCCTATCTACTGATTTTGTTTCGACTGGGCGCGAATGAATAAGATGGTACCTGCAACTTAGCTTTCTTTGGGCGCTGTCGAAATCTCGAGCTTATGATTTCGACCGACTAGCGAGGGTTGGCACCGTGCAGGGAAAGTAAAATTTGCAGCAAATGGGCACAGATGACGAGGATGGCATATATAGGATGGACGACACTCGGGTGATCGACAAAAATGAGCAGTGAGGCAATGGACTTAAAGATGGAAGGAATATTTGAACATTCCGTGGATCATATAGTCTTTGGAATGGCATGTAGCGTCAACCATAGAGAAGTTCTGCGATTAGTTGAATACTTGTCCAGCTCAATTCTGCTGGCTCAACAGGCTTGCGAACGCTGCTTCAAATACCAACTGTGAGAAAAGGTTGGATGGTACAGCAATCGTGTCCCCTCAGCGGAGTACCACATCTGTCGTTCTCCACCCTCGATGCGGTCCAGTTATACAGTCAGAGGAACAGTGGCGATGCATGAGTGGTTAGAGTAAAATTGTCTAAGGGGACAGAGCAGCAGTAGAGTCAGTCGGCAGTTTATTTGTGTGTAGTTATATGTTACGTTTAACAGGCACAAAATGAACTATATTAAAACCCAAGAATGTTACAAAATATTACACACTCCATCTGACACTCAATCACTCAGTTCTCCATTCTTTCAGGCTTGTAAAACGAATATCGGTACCAACGCAGGTTGATAGGTTCAAACTGGTGTCCTGTTGTTGGATTGTTGTGGTTGTGTTTGCACCTCACCTGAAGGATCCTTTGATCTCAGGATTCCACTTCGGAGGGGTTTCTATAAAGGACCGGAATACCTGTTTTAGCTTTCACTTTGTGGTATCCCATACCAAATAACCTCATTTGTGTGAGAGTGAACCCTTGCAGCTTGCACCGAACCTATTCCTGTGAGATTAAGGAAACTTGCAAACAATGTACATAGTGAAACTCCTTGTGAAATACATAGTATGGTCACTTAACTATAAGTAATCAGTTGATTTAATAAAACGACGCCAAAAATATAATGATCTAGCACTATGATAAAGCACAGTCTAATCTAATCTTATTTAAAGACTTCTGTAGCGCCATTATCATAATGCCCTAGGTATCAGTCTATGGTCGCCTCAAGTAAAAATTGAGTCAAAAATCATAAACCCTTGGAGAAACCGGGTCGAATTCCAATAGATCAGAGAAGCCCAGGCTACGGTGGGTAAACAACTTGGAAGAGATGTGTCTTAGACCTGACTGACATAAAAGAATTGACAGAACGAAGTGAACGTGACAGTGAATTCCAAAAGTTTGGACCAGCTACCAAGAAGGCCTGAGAGCCCAACACTGTTCGGGTATAGTGAACAGCAATAGTCACAGTGTCCATTGATCGAGAGCAATATTGGGGTGAATATGGAACATCGATGTCGACTGATTTGAATGAAGCACTTTGATGTAGTAGGCCTACAAATAATATAGAGGCAGAAAGACAGACTATAGTTTCAAACTAAAGGATAATAGCTATTGGTGGTTTGCTTTCATAAAAGAAGCGTCAAAAACCATTCAAAAAAGCCGAATTCAAAATGAAAGAATCGAACGGAGTTCAGGTCTGTCGCCAGATAGGCCCCTACGGACCTTTTAGAGGAAAACATGCCAACTTAAAACTGTAAAAACTTTGCACACGAAAAGCAATTAATAGTAAGATCCTATAAATACGGAATATGTGCTGAAATGTGTGAAATAGAGAAAGAATTTTGGAAGAACTGTTCACTTGCCAATATTGATGGTGGATAGTCAAACGTGACAGTAGGCCTAATGAAGCTCGTCCGCGAGCTGTGAAACTTTTCACTGACAAGTAATACGACATTATACTGAAAGTCTAAAGACAAAATCAGTCAACAGACTTGTTAAAACTGATTGATTTTCGAACGATTAACTTTAATTTGGTAACAGAAGACCTGAAGGATAACTTCGTTGGATGTAATGATGACTCATGTCGTTATTTATTTGTGCCGTCATAACTGTAGTTCAGACTTAAATAAGGAGCTATCATTGTGTGCAAGAAGTGTTACAGTTGTGAAGCAGCTTTACAGCAAATAATACGAAGCTTACGCCGCCAAGCTTGCTTTCGTTTGCAATAATTGTAATTGTAATGACGACAATTTATGTAGCATCGTAAGTGGCAGGCTACTTCTAAGGTACTTTACAAAGTCAAAAGTCAGCCCAGGTACTAAGAGTTGTGCAGTAAATAGAATTTCAGCTATTTTTAAAAAGAGGTTAAATAATTTAGTGAGCAGGCTAACTATCATATTTTACGACTTCCACAGATTATCAACTTTAAAATTCTCATGATATAGGATATGAAGAAGAAAAGAAAGAAAACTTGAGAAAGAAAGAGAACGCAGAAAGAAAACTTCATATAGTTAGTCGCCAGGTGGCCAAGCTGGACACTCAAGGATTTTATGCGTTCTTTCAGTTCGATATTTTAAACAAATTTCATGTTGAATTTTGTCCTTTATTGTCTAGTTATATCTCGGCGATCTGCAATACAATTTTCCAGCCCAAGTCAAGTATTCTTATTTTATTCTGATAACAGCTTGCAATATTCTTGGACTTTGGATGAATGGTGAAATCGAGATGCAATGAAAACTACTGTTTTAATGTTTAACACTGATTATTTAAAGGTCTCGAACCCATTCAGTACAGTTTTTAAAATCGAATACTGTATACTGAATGTATAGTATACAGTATGCTTTTATGCTTTCTTAAGTAGCGTTAATTTTCTCGCATCGGGAAAGATTTCCCAACTCTGTTCGACCTTTCTTTAGTCCCGAGGCAAATAAATACAAATACAATTGTATTTGATGCTGGTCTCCTTTTAAAGTTCAGAAGAGCACATACGACCATACGACAGAAAATCGATGACGCTTGGCAGTTGTGCGTGAAGGACCTGCTTAAGGTCTGTACACAATAATCGCCAAGGCAGAGGGTTCGAACCATAGGCCTATTCCGCCTTATAGAACGAGTGCTCTAACTAATCGGTTACCGCGCCACACATGAGGCACGAGTCACAATACTGGAAAACTAGGCAGAGGTGAAGGTGGCCAGGCTTATTTAATGGCTCTCTGTGCTCGCCATGCTACATCTTCATCACTGGATTCTTGCATTATTTGTTTAAGTAATGATGTCATTCACCACACAATGTTAGAATTATTTTAGTGGTCTTTATCTTCATACTTTTTCTAATTGTTTTGCATCAGTAAGGCTGCCGAGCCTTTCCCATAAAGTTTTAGGGGAATCGCATTCCCTCGCTTAAGGCACGAGAGCAGCCAAGGTAAAACGTAAATGTAAATAATCAATACAATACAATACAACTTATATTTATAACGCGCCTTAATAAAACAATGTCTTACTCAAAAGACGCGTTACAACATAATAATTAGTTATAGTACTGAGAGAATAAATGAGTCTTAAGTTTTAATTTAAAATTATCTATTGAAGAGCATCTTCGAATAGATTCAGGTAAAGAGTTCCACTCAGCTGGACCAGCTACTTTGTTCAGTAAGCTGATAAAAATTTGTTATTTGTCATTCCTATAAATGACCTTGTTCCACTAATATATATGATAAAGTTCTGCTCTATCGATTATGATGCTGAGTTTCTCGTCCAGACCGCACTGTTCGGTTTTCCATCTTTTATTTCACGAATTGTCATTTACCACACGAATACAATATAGTCTGTTGCAACGCGAGCGAGATTCTAGTTCAATTGTGGAGCAAGCGACTTAGTCTACGACAAACTTTAGATTACTCTACCCATAACGATTACTGTAGCGTCAGAAGACGCTAGACTATCTTCTCTACATTCAGCTACGACCTTTCTGCCCGATGTCTGAACTCTGACTGCTGCTCGCTGTGCGAATCTCCTCTTCTGGTCTTCTCTGCCGACTGGTGCACTGCGAGTCTATATTTAGCGACATCTCGAGAGTAGCCCTTTCATTCGTAGTGTACCACTTGACATTCTGTTTGCATATCAGATGACAGATCTTCCAACCTCAGAACGATGCCTCTGAGGACTGATTTTGATAGAGTCGCGATATAAATGAGTGATTACCTATAGAAGACAGTCCAGGAAGAATAGAGCTTGCCAATAGTAGATTTCAGAACGCACTTAGAACTAATGAGATGGCCAACGGGATATCTCGACCTCAATCGATGTACACAGCTACCGAAATTGGTTTTAGAGGCCACAGCAACATTTAACTATTTTTTACATTTTGAATTTAGGCTTGTTGGTGACGTAAAGTTTTTAAAGCATATTTTAATCAGTTCTTAAGCTTTTTTCTGACATGAGAATGTTTTAATATTTGGTGTTAGATTTGCCAGGAGAGTTGGAGAGTTAGACCCATTTTCCATAGGCCACGCTTCAACCCCCAGCCCTGCTTAGAACATCGCTCGGGAGTAGGTCCAAGATTTATGGTGCATAATGCAGAACCATGAGATATACTACTTCATTAGAAGATGTATCATAAGTGGGTTGAGTTTAGCTAGTCATAAAAACCTAATTGTGTTCATACTTGTCTAACGTAAGCACCAACCACCTTAGGCCGCTACACATAACACAACACGTAGATTAAAGATAAGTGATTTGCCTATAACTTAAAAAGCATATCTTTTTAAAATTTAAGCCAACAACTATACTATACCCATAAATATACAAACCAGACGTTAAACAGATCTGTGGTCCTCAAAATGAGGCAAATCACCACTATTGGGTAAATGAGCTCATTAAAGCTTGTACTGTGCTTGTAAAATTGATTCACTTCAAAAAAGAAAGTTTTGGCACCTTTTGTGCAAGTGGGTCATAAAAAAACTGACATAAAGATATCTAAACGGCCATGAGCAGGGGGGTTGAATGTCACAGCCGTGACTTTTAGCCCTGTTGTACTTTAAACCCCTTTGTTATTGCCAGTGAAATTGTTTGGCCTACAATTGTTACCACTGTAGGCTTTAGTAGGCTAGGCTTAACGTTATACATCCAGTTGCCGAATACGTGTTTTGCCGAATACCCTCCCCATCTGCCCTTCGAACTCCCGCACTTCAGCAGAAAACCAAGGTCTAGCTTAGATTGCCTTCTTGTTTTTATAGGGCTAACTGTATAACGGGCTGAAGCGCACTCTGATACTGCAAAGTCCAGAAAATGGACTCTAATTGTATCCAACGAAGTAAGTATATACAGTGTATACACAAATGCGTAGGGCCTACGTACGTACATGCATAATATATGCATACATACATGCATGCATACATGCATTATTATTATTATTTCTGCATTACTAAACGTCACTAGCTAGTGCATAAGCATCAATTGATGGCGCAGAGAAATTGTGAATGAAGGGCTTGTCCAAGTCTCTAACAGTAACCGTATCAGAGGAGGCTGAAACCCGTACATGCCAAGCGCTCTAACCAATCGGCTGCCGTGCCCCGGTACACATATACTTTACATTTTAAGGTCAACGTCCGTTGAACTTTCAGCTACATACAGCCTGGAAAGGAAACCAAGATCCGAATGGTTGCCAAACAATCGTGGAACACGGTAACGCTCCTGGGTACCTAAGCATAACCGGGCTTAAGTTATTTGCAACCTTTTTGCAAGTCTTGGCCCCGATTTTGACTAGCAACTTTTTGATAAAAGAATACACAAGAGTGGGGCTTAGGCGAGGGGTTAACTCTTCGTAAATAATTTAAGACTGACAAGGCATTTTACACAGGGTTATCCAGAATTAACGTGGTTTTTATTGATCGCGCATGCGCGAAAGTTTTTTTTCAAGACAGCGCGGAGGACTATATATTCAGTTCGTCCATATTAGCAGTGCTGTTAATATCGCTATGTTGTGTCTCTTTCGCTTGGTATCTCTGATAGTTTTGTCAGTGTCGCGCTAGTATTGCGATAGTTTTATTTTGGTGGTATCGTTTGTATATCGCAGAGAGTTTTTATCTCTTAAATCAGCCTTACTCGATCTCATAACCGCTTTCGCTGTGTAAGGTTTCCCGTCCAATTTTTTTATAATAAGCTGTGATTGACAAAACATGAAGTTCTGTTCGTGCCTCTTCTGGTTTTAATCTGAAGTCTATGGTATCGAATGCTGATTAATGGAAACCAAAGGTTTGACCGAAAGCATGTTCCTTCGCCATCCATGAAATTGGCTGATTTAGTTTAATAATTTGTGCTAATTCGTGGCTTCTAAATTTTTTGAAGTTAGCCAGATATTGACAATAAGCATAGGCCTGGCTCGGAATTCATATAGCTCAATAACCATCACAATACATCAAGTGAAGTTTCCAATTTTAGCTCGTCCTCCAGCTTTATCACGTGGCGTTAAAGAAATTCTATTTTACGATTACATCCGATTTGAAAGGCAGAATGGCAGCTAATTCGTTTGGTTTTGAACGTGAAACTGTCGCTAGCAACTACACCAAATACCGACCTACGTACCCACTAAAAATGTATGAAAAGATCCTCAAGTACCTTGATGAAGACTCTGACGGAATTGAGAGGAGAGGATTTGCTGTGGACGTCGGCTGTGGTGGTGGTGAGAGCACGTGGCCTTTGGCAAAAAACTTTGACAAAGTCATGGGCGTCGACTCCAGCGAAGTTCAGCTGAAAGGAGCAAAGATAGCCACTGCCAGTTTCAAAAACATCACCTACCGGTAATCTCATTGACGTAATTATTGTGGAATCCCCTAAATGTATCGTCCGTATTTATTTAAGCAATTATTTAATTTAGTAAGTTTGCTTATTTTAGGTAATTAATAACCTGTTCTCAAAAAATACTTTGACATTTCGGGTAAAATTGTCGCAGTTATTGCCAGCTTCTCCTTCGCTGAATATTTTTCTCTTCTGGCAGTTTTGCTCACACCCTAATTTCACAACGTCTCAAAATACCCTAATTTAACAACGTCTCAAAATACCCTAATTTAACAACGTCTCAAAATACCCTAATTTAACAACGTCTCAAAATACCCTAATTTAACATCGTCTCAAAATACCCTAATTTCACAACGTCTCAAAATACCCTAATTTAACAACGTCTCAAAATACCCTAATTTAACAACGTCTCAAAATACCCTAATTTAACAACGTCTCAAAATACCCTAATTTAACATCGTCTCAAAATACCCTAATTTAACAACGTCTCAAAATACCCTAATTTAACAACGTCTCAAGAACGTCTCGCCTTAACTTTGTCAAAATTTTGTCTGCTCGATTCTACATATTACTTAGAAATTACTTTTGAGGTTGAACATTCAATCAAAAAACCATTCCTTTCACTTTCCTCTAGATTAGACTGCATTGTAACTGTAATTGTAAATTTGTAAATCGTAAAAGAAACATAACTAACATAAGCTAATCATAATGCACTGATAATGTATAAATAGCGGTTCTCAGAGTTCTTCACTACTTCGCCTCATTTTATGCCATTTATAATAAAATACTATATCACCGTCGTGAGCACTGGTTAGAGCTTTCGCGTCTCGATAAAGACTTGTAAGAATAGAACAGAATAGAACTGAATCAAATAGGGGAGAAATTAATCGAATAGAATAAGACACAGTCTAATACAATTGAATAGAATACGCCTGGCTATCATCGTTTAAATCACTTTTGGAAAGTCACTATTTTACTCTGACATTTGTATAACTCCATTTAGACCCCTACCGAGTATGCGCCCACGCCTCAGATTCAGATTTACTGACTGCGGATGTATGCAAGTTTCGCTTTTCGGTCAATCGGCTCAAACCATCGTGCCCTATATTGGAATTTCCTCTTCGAAAAGTCTTCAGCTGCATGTAGCCACTACGTACTGTTGCATTTGACTGATTTTCATGCATTTCCAAACAACCTAAGACTCATTTATTTAGGTCACTAAAACAGCGATTTGCTTAACGCTTTTGGGAGCTATAGACTTAAACGGGGCTATTTTAAATTATCTTGATACATGCACACATAGAACATTTGTACATCGCCCTTTCCCCCTGTATATCGAAACGAAACCCCAGCCCACCCCTCGAAAAACAAAGCAGTGTTGAAGTACTGATAAATGGCGCGTGTAGCATCCCTGGTTCATTACGTCATTTCTATTTTTTTGCAAACTCCAGCAATCCTTATCATGTTTAGGAAGGTAAGTCAACAGCTGAACTCTGAGAAAGGAGTCAAAATCTCATCAAAAACTTAGCCATCAGAAAGACAGAGGCAAACTTAGGCTAGAATCTTGACTACTCATATTCGTTATCACAATCGCAAACACCTTATTTCTTCATCGTCCAAGTTGGCCTAAGCCAAATTATGTATACCGGCCTAATAACAGCGCAAAATAAACATCGCTGAGAAGGAAGGATTAGATTCTGTTTCGAATCCAACTCCAAAGGTCCCGCAGGTATGCAAGCACACGGCTACAGTGCATGGTGTTCGGTACTGAAGCGGCGAGAGTTATAATTAGAAGATGAGGAGTCAGAATGGGACTTTTTTGAAGTTGTAATATTTTCAGTTAAAAACGGAATGAACCCCATATTTGCAGGAACAAATAAGTGTTTTGACAGAGAATTGTTAACCAATTTTTTGTATTCGCAATCTCGAAAGTAAGCTTATTATTACATTAATATCAAGAACTTACCTGGTTGGTTACATAGAACTATTGCTGTTCCAGAATTACGGAGAGCTATACAAAATTGTGGCCCTTTATAGTATCTAGAGAAAACTGTTTAGCGGCATACCATATTGAAATTGCTTTTAACACGACTTCTATCCATATTACACTGGCCAACACATAATTTGTTGCCTCAAATGTTAGAACTGTTTCTGGGTATATTTGACCTGCTGATTCCAGAAAAGGCACCAGTTTTCTCCCAGCAGGTCTAGTTTTCGATATATAGAACATTATGCCATATACCAGTCCTTGCCTCTGCTCGCCCATAAAACATAAGGCTATAGCTATAATTATGTAGTGCTCAATTTATTATGTGATACACTAAATAAATTAATAATACAAATACTTAAAAGAAAATGGTAGTACCTGAAACTGTACTTATATGATACCAAACAGAACAAGTTTGTTATAAAAATTTCAAGTCATTCGACACCGAAGAAGCTCCTTTTGTACGATTTCCGAGTGTGGCATCTGCCGGAACAATCGCGCATACTATTCCAGCAATAGTCTGCCATCATGTGTGCATCCCATCTTCCTTGATATCGATTTTCCATTGTTTTGATGTCTTGGTGAAATCTTTCACCTTGCTCTTCGCTGAAGTCACCAAGGTTCTCTGGAAAGCGATCTAAGTGACTGTGGAGATAATGGACTTTAATGCTCATGTTGCAGCCAAGCTTGTTGAAATGAAGAAGCATATCCTCTACTAGTTGTGCATAATTGTCTGCCTTCTTGTTGCCAAGAACATTTTTAGTTACAAGAACAAAGGAAGACCAGGCACAAGATTCGATTTCATTCATTGATGGTATGAAAAGTGGGTCATTCATAAGTTGCCTGATCTGTGGACCATCGAAGATTCCAGCCTTCAATTTTTCCATTGTAATTCCTGGTAACTTGTGTACTATGTATTCGAAGCATGAACCTTCTTTATTCAAAGCCCTGACAAATTGTTTCATCAGGCCTAGCTTTATATGTAGTGGTGGCAGTATGATCCTATCTCGTGCCACCAAAGATTCCTTGATTACATTTTGAGCTCCAACCACCATGTCTTTCCTCGAAGGCCAATCTTTTCTTGTCCAATGTTCATGCTTGGCTCTACTGTCCCAAAGACACAAAAAGCAGGGATACTTTGTGTAGCCACTTTGTTGACCAAGGAGGAAATTTACCATCTTCAAGTCTACACAAATTACCCATTGATGTTCTTTGTATTTTATCTTTTCCAGTACTAAAGAGATGGCATTGTACTCTTCTTTCATCCTGGTGGAGTGACCGATTGGAATAGAACCAAATTTGTTGCCGTTATTTAAAAGCACACATTTCAGACTACGTTTTGAACTGTCGATGAAAAGACGCCACTCATCTGGGCTGTAATCCGACAGACCAATTTTCTTCAATAAGTTGCTGATGTCATTACAGAATACTAGGTTGTTGTCTTCGGTAAAGAATGGCAGCAAATCCTTTTCTCTGTTTCTATAAATTGTAATTTTCGTTCCAGGCTGAAGTGCATTCTTTTCCTTTAGTCTGGACGCAAGCAATTCAGAGGACTCTTTGGAAAGATTTAAGTCCCTGATCAGATCACTCAACTCTTTTTGGTCAAAACGTTCACTGTGTGAAGTTGATTGGAAATCACTGTCACTGCCCCCACTTTCTTCACTTTCGTCATCTTGTCCGATATTGGACATGCAAGTCTCATCGTCTGAGAGCTGAGGTAGTTCGCGAAAAGGTGGAACTGGTACAATATCCGAATGCGGAACAGGTCTCCTGGCTGAAGGTATATCAGGGTAAGACAACTTGTGACGATTATTTCGATTGATGCCTATGATATTAACCATACAAAAGTAACAGTCGTCGAAGTGGTTTATCTGTTCCCTCCAAACCATCGGTACACCAAATTTCAGGCAGCTTCTCTTTCCAATTGTCCAGTGGCGCAATTGTTCAATACAAGTTTTGCATACTGTATGAGGAGCCCATTGCTTATCTTGATCTCCAAGTTTGACACCAAAATAACCTACATATGCTCTTTTTACAAACTCAGAAATCGGTTTCCTGTTTGCTTTTAGCGTGTATTCCCCACAAATGTAGCAGAATATGTCTGGATGGTTAATGCAGCTCCGTCTGGAAGTAGCCATAACCTTAAGGATGTTCGCATCTGAGGAATTAAATGACTAACCTAAAAAATAGTAAGAACATGTAGTTATTTAATGCTCACATTCACAGATTGTTCTTGCGACCAACTCTTAATATGCCCTAAGACGACTGCGGCTGCTCTAGCTTTCAGGAGGCGGTTTATATAGGCTATAAATGCTGACTTCAGCATAATCTATTTACATAGTTCGAAACCATGAAACGCTGTATAAGCACAAATAAATTCTAAATGAGGCCATGAATTTAGTGCTGAGTAAGCTGTAGGTTACGGAATAGTTATTTCGTTGAATCAGCAATATCTCAGCACGCGGCAAGATATGCTGATTTTACATTATAAGGATGTAGGCATTATATGAATCAGCAAGAATTATAATTAGCCATAAATAAAGCTTATTATGACATTTTAGTTTTGCCAAAGACATCGTTTAAAGAGTGGACTGGGTTTTCTTTACAAAATCGACGATATCTCAGAAACTAGACCTGATGCACTCAATCCAATGACATTTTCTGAATCAGCGCCCAAAATTACCCCAAGAACAGGTCTAAAACCGAAGGCAACAAGAAAAAAAAATTTTTCTGTTGGCCAGTGTTAGTGTCCTCTCTTCGCATGCATTACTTTGAAGAGTGTACTTTGTTGTATCAGGCATGGCTTAGCGGACAATCTGAGCGTAATTGTTGATGAGGAGAGCGTTGACCTCGTAACAGTTGGAGCAGCTCTACACTGGTTCGAAGTTGAGAAGTTCTACAGTGAATGTTTAAAGGTTCTTAAAGTAGGCGGAACCTTTGCTGCTTTCATAGGTTGGCCTCTGATTTTCGACAATGAAGAAGCAACTGACATCATGCACAAGGTATTTGTGGCTTTCAAAGGGACAAAGTGAACAAAGCTGGCGAAACTTATATCAGACTGAAAGCCTTATTGTTACAATGCGTCTGAGAGGTTTTTAAAGCAGAATAGGAATGCTAAATGACAACAGAATACAATACTAAAAGGGTACTATACAATGCGAAACAATACCTGAATCGTTTAATAAATAAGTGCTGTTACTAGAATCACAATAAAGAGACCTCATTGTCATTAAATTAACCAATGTGTTCCCAATCAATGAACTCTATGCAAAGTACTTGAAGTACCCGCCTTTCACCCTTTAATTTCTCCAATAAGACTTCAAGCTTACTACGTAAATGTCCAGGTTTTGGGTTTGCAAAGTTTTTCATGTTCTGAAATTGTTTCTTTTCATTAAAGGTTTTCAAAATGATATTCAAAGGCTATTTTACGTCTCAAATCGACCATACTTTCAACAACTACCGAGAGCTTTACGCCCTTATGCCGAAGTACTTTCGAGATTGTACACGGTATGACTTAGTTTCATTGATTCCTAACGGCTTCATCGTAAATTTCAACTCAGCTAAGTTATATTTGTTTCGTTAATAATTGCATTTGCTTAATTTTATATGGATTAATATTATATTATAAAAGATTAATATTATATTATAAAAGATGTATGCATAAAATAAAAGCAGATTAGGGGAGTTTGCGCTGGCAAAACCACGGCATACATTGATGTATCAAAATTCGACGCCGTTTTAACACATCTTAGTCTTGTCTTGTCTTTGGCCATCTTCAATCCGAAGGTTGGCCGTATCAGATTTTTCTGTCTTCTGTTGTCATCAGTAATTGACTCATAGTTAATCCTTCCTAGATCCGAATATGTTCTCAATCCAGGCAGTTTCTCTTCTCCCACGGGCTCGCGATCCAGATTTTGTACCCTGCATTATTTCTATCGCCAAACAGTCTGCATTTTCATAAAATGACCAAAGTAGGCCTATGTCAAATTCCTTGACTTGATGTTACTAGAATGTATAATATTAAGGCGTTTCGTAGGAGACTCATAGTATGATCTGCAGCATAGATGATAGTGAGGTCGAAAATGAGAGCTGAAGATTACAGGATGCTCTGCAACGTGAGAGTCCATCAATGTATCGACAGTTTATGTCTACCTGTCAACCGTCGATTGACAGCTGATCGTTAGTGACCGACTCGAGTCTTGATCAAACGTTCGCAGCCTCATGCTGCATCTTCAGTGTCCGCTTCCTGTATTACTTCTGATGTCGTTCATATAGTTCACACGGCTCCTCGTCATGGGTTTCCTATTAATAGACGAAGAATGCCAACTTCATTGTTTGTGTGGGGGTAGAGCAGACTGACCGGACCTTTTCATGTTTCATGATACAAGCGTTCGTCATGTCTTACCTGCCGATGTCTCTATGTCCCTATGTCTGTCTACCTCATTATGCGTTGCTCTCACAAATATTAGTGACCTGATTTCACCACTACTTATGTTTTAACTAGCGTAGGCCTGCATTAAAAATTCATGTAAGAACCTTTGAGACGCTTCGCTCAGAACTATACAATACGAACATCCGCCTACAGCGTCAACTGAGTGAATTCAGCTTAACCAACTCTGTAATTCAGACGATGTGGGAGAAAAGGTCAACGTCAATGGCGGGCAGCTTAGCCACTGGGCACTACTGCTGGCTATTAATTTAGTAATTTAGTCATTCATGATTTATTATGGGATTTGCTGATTTATTTATTTATTTGATCATTATACTTTATGATGGAACCGAATGATTTCAATGCCGTGATGCATTCGAGTGATGCAAAAACACATGTCTTTAATCGTCCAAAAACCAAGCCACAAAACTTTAGAAATGCAGAAATCAAGAATGCATTTTCAGACACATCTTGTTCTAGCATGTTCACTTTGTAAACGGCACAACAAGCGATATAATAAGTGTGCATGTATATACATGTATATCATATTTTTGGAGTTTTAATCTGAATTCTCCGAATACTTCTAAGTCGTTTCTAGGTGATGGCTATTGTCATTTGGATATTTCTTTCTTTAGGGACGACTCGATGAGTTATGAAGTTGACTACAACTTGACAGAAGTGAAGGGATATGTAATGTCGTTCCCGCAGTACCATTACTACAAGGCAGACCACCTGGAAGAACCTGATATATTAAGTGTGACCATTGAGAAGACAAGAGAAATGCACAAAATGATCAGGAACATCAACAATAGATGGATGCCGAAACTTATGGCAATAAAGAACGAGGTTGGGAAGGTACTCATGAACAGAGAAGATATCATACAGAGATGGACAGCTTACTGTAGTGAATTGTACAAGGGACAACTGGACCCGAATATCGCAGGAGAAGTAATCGCAGAATTGAAGGCAATAACACCCCCAACCGAAGACATTGAAGACACTGAAAACGACATACTGGAAGAGGAAGTAAGGAGACCCATACAACGACTAAAAAATAATGAAAGCCCAGGAAACGATGGAATAACGGGGGAGATGATAAAGAGCGGAGGCGATATTGTAACGAAGGAACTGCACAAAATCATCAACACAGCATGGAAAGAAGGGCACACGCCAAGCGAATGGAAAAAATCAATACTAGTGATCTTACACAAGAAGGGTAGCGCACTGGACTGCAGCAATTACAGAACGATTGCGCTAATAAGTCACTTGGGAAAAGTAATGATGGCAATATTGACAGAAAGACTAAGAGGGAAGACAGAGGAGTATATGGCAGATGAACAGGCAGGGTTCAGAAAAGATAGAAGCACAGTACAACAAATACTGGCACTGAGACTGATAGGAGAAAAAGCGAGAAGAAAAAACATCCCAATACATAACTGTTTCATCGACTTCAGTAAGGCTTTTGACAGCATAGATCAGAACATAACATGGGCGGCTATTGCATCATTTGGGGTGGACAAGAAGCTGACACGCCTGCTAAAGGAAATAAATGGAAACGCAACAGCGGCAGTACGGATTGGGAACGAGAAGGGAAATTGGTTCAAAACAAGCAGAGGTACAAGACAAGGGGACCCAATATCCCCAAGCTCCTTCATCATACTATTGGAAAGAGTCTTGGATAAGATAAGAGGTAAAGAAGATGGGGTAGTAATAAGCGGAACAGGAATCAACAACCTATGTTTTGCAGATGACATTGACTTGATCGAAAGAGACGAGGAACGACTGGAAACAACAGCGCAAGCTCTGAATGAAGAAGGAAAGAGATATGGATTAACCATGAACTTCGAAAAAACCAAAACTCTAGTATTCGGAGAAAAGGACCACAGAAAGAAACTAGTAATTGATGGAAACCAACTGGAGAATGTGGAAAAGTTCACATATCTCGGGAGCAACACGACGTATGACCTAGACAGTAGAAAGGAAGTTTGGGCAAGGATAGCAAGGGCTACAGCAACATTAAAGGCTATGGATAAAATCTGGAGAAGTAAAGCGATAAAATTGGAAACCAAGGTGAAGGTACTACAGACGTGCATCTTCAACGGAGTGCTCTACGGGTGCGAGTCCTGGGTGGTAACAAAGGATATAGAGCAAAGGATGCTGTCTTTCGAAAGAAAATGCTATCGAAAGATTTTGGGAATAGGCTGGACACAAAAGGTCACTAACATAGAGCTATACAAACGAATACGCCCTAAGGAAACCATCATGCAGAATCTGATCAAGAGAAAGCTGAAACTTTTTGGACATATCTGCAGAATGAAGGAGGATAGGAAAATAAAAACACTAATGTTTGGCAGGATGGAGGGGACAAATCGAAGAGGAAGGCCACACAGGGAATGGCTGGATGACATCACCGGGTGGGGAGGAGCATCACTTCAGGAGCTGAGTCACACGGCGATGGACAGGGAACGATGGAAGAACTTGGTGAAGACGGCAGCGGACACCTACGGGCGCTGAGCCCATGGTTCTTGATGATGATGATGATGATGATGATGATGATGATTGAGAAGTAATTTTTGCAAGTACTCTCGTCTATTCTGTCTATTCTGTCATGGAAGGGGTATGTTATTCGTAGACAGTAGCTTGAATTTACTTACACCTTTGTGATATACCAGTTTCTTTACGGTAAGATGAGGCAATGGAAGAGAAGAAACGGATTGGATTAGAGCAGTGGTTCTCAAAGTATGGTCCGCGGACCATCTGTAACCGCGAGCCTGAGCAAATGGTCCGCGGTGGCGAGTTACCCAATTTTCCCACAAAGTTCTTTCTATTGTTTTTGATAACTTATATATCGCTTCTTACAGAAGAAATTACTCAGAGGGACTTCCAGCATGAGAACTCCGGGGAAAAAAGAACGAGTTTATAACATATAACTCTGTATAACACTGTGTTGAGGCAATTCGTTAATTAACATCATAAACTGTTTTTCCAATGATATATCTATTCGGTTGTTTTCGTGAAGTCGCTGTTCATGCCGCAGGGAAAGCATTTTTACCTTCACGGTCAAAGTTGTTCATTTCTGATAAAAAAAATCATTGGGCCGTGGGACGTAGGTGGTCCGCCAAAAGTTTGACTCTGATGACGTGGCCCTGAGCGAAAAACTTTGAGAACCACTGAGTAGGGGTTGGAAGAGAAGTGCGCCTACACCAAGATAGCACTTCAACAACTGAAAAATCTATCCTTATCGGTTAATTGATTCCACGGGGAACTGTCCATTTCATATAAGAGATTGGAATTGGTACCAAAGACTCAGAGATGAAAGATAAATGCCTTAACAAATGAGCTAATAATTTGAATCAAGGGCATCACCCTCATTTTCATAATTAAGGCGGATTCAGTTTTGTAAGACGACCAAATAATTAGATCGTACTTTCTTTCGCAGAAAATTGCTGACGATCTTTTCTACCTATTATAACTTCTTTCATAACCGACGAACCTTCGTGACGTCACCATTTTTGATAAACTTTATTTTCTTCTTTGGTTTCCACCGTTTATTGCACCAAAGCGCCGCAATTTCCAAAAATGTCACTTCTCACGCTAGAGATTATTAGTCATAGACAGACTTAAGCACACATGCTTCATATGATACTCTCTTTAGTAAAACGTGAAGATAAACGCACATTTTGCCAAGGACGTTGTGGTTACGTGAACTTAACTTTTTACTTTTAATTTAAGCAACATATAAATTGGTACATTGTATTTTGTGAAATTAGTGAAAGTGGAGATCCATACATGTTTTTAGAAAAAGCTTTGGATGGCTAATGACTAATGTTTGTACATTACATTAATTTGAACCCCCAACTCAGATAAGAAAAGCATCTGTACTAAAAATGGATCAGCACTCTGCCATTCTGTCACAATATCTGTCTAGGGTTATTAAAGAAAATTATCAACCAGAATCTATAAATTTCTTAAAACAGCCGAAAACCATCAACATTAAAAGTATTCGAACCTTATCTAACGAAAGAGTTTATAACGCTGCTCAGATACTGATACTGAAGAAGTGACCACGTAGCTCGATGGTTCATTGGGCTTTCGTTTTGGGGCTCTGTGTTACAACTTTATTAGACCTACTAGTTGCTTTATTTTCAAAGTGTAAACCTTCCAACATTCTGCATGTCTTAATAATATTGTTAGAAACTTAGAATACAATTAGGATACAGAAATTGCGTTTTTTAGACTTCAGGCTGTTTATGGTACGAAATCAATGGAAGAGAGAGTTGCCAAATGTTCACATAAAACCGTACTACTGATGGGGAAAAAGTAGGCTGATGGATTGCATCTTACAAATGCATCAGAATCGACCAGTAGAGTTCTACTTAAACGCCGAAAGCTATTAAATTGTTCCATGTCTGATCTTCTTTATCTGACGAGTAACAGGCTAATTAGTAATTTCTAATGTCTAGCGATATGTTGTAACTGCATAGAGGCTAATATCCATTTTACCTTTATCACTAAGCTTTTAAAATTGTGTGCGTTACTACTGTTTAGGTGGTATGAGAGTGGTTTATGAATTTTTTTATGCTAACAATATACCTGAACACTGTTTATTGCGCTTTATTTAGTGTTTTAGAACGCCTTAATTAGTAGGTTTTCTTACGTTTGATTCTTGATTCATGGTATTTTTTGCTGGTATGTTTACTTTGTTGAAGTGTTGTTTTGACACTGAATGATTTCTCGATTGTAGCACAAACACGATTAAAGCAAATCAGTAATAGTTTGTTTTAACGTTGTCAGTCATTTTTTTGACCTCAGGAGCTGACCTGAGATGACCGAATTGACCAGGAATTCACGGACAATGACCCATGCAACAGTGAATGATAATATTGTTCAATAGGTATGAATAGTTCATATAGGACTATCTCATTGCTTAAAAAGTGGCTTATGCAGTTCACGGCTAGATAACGATAATACCCTATACTGTTCAGTTCTGTATGTTATATCGCTGTAATCTATAGATTCTAAGAGGACTCAAACAAAATTCAAGAGTCGCAACAGTCGCCTTACAGGACCAGCTGCATTAGACAACACTTCTATTGCGCTATTGATGCAGTAGTCGTCGTGGTGCTTGCTCTCCTGGATGTAAGCGCAGCGTCTGACACGATGTACCACAACGTCTTGCTGACCTGACTCAGAGCCTCGTATGAAGTCGTCGGTCAGCCTTTGCAATGACTTCGTTCGTTCCTGAATGGCCGAACCATCATGATTGGTGGACATAGGTTCAGTGACATTGTTATGGGCACCAGTTCTATTTGATGTCCCACCGGGCTCAGTTCTGGTGCTTCGTTGCATTCTCTACGCAGCTGAACTGACCCAGACTATCACGGCCCTCAGGGTACGGGCTCACCAATACGCTGATGGCTTTCAGTTGTACAAATCATGTCACCGTTAGATGCACTTGCTTCCGTTTATAAAATGCCAGCAATTGTGACTCATGACGCCGATATGATTCCCGTTCATTCTTTCGTTATAACAGGCCTAGACAACTGCAACTCTGTCCTCGCAGGACTGACAACGTTTCGAATGTGCCATCTTCAAACCCATTCTTATGTTAACTGTACTGCCCGGGTCGTGGCCAACATGCCCTTATTATCGCATACATCAAACTGCATGCTAGACACAAGGCATTGACTCCCGGTTAAAAATTAAATTAAATTTAAGATACTCCTGTTCGGCCAAGCATAGATTGTTCGTTCGGTCCCTGCATATATTAGGAATCTGGGTGGTTCCTGTATCTAACCAGCGGGGTCAACGAACGCTGAGCTCTACAGCACGTGGAGACTTGTGGTATTCATATACACATACACACGTAAATACATACAGTGCATACAAACATACGTACAAGTATGTTAGAAGCAAGAAGGTAAGTATGTTCTTGACAAAAACGGCAGGATTAAGTTGGCAGTACGGCACAAAATAATAGGACTCTGATATTTTCAGATTGCGGCACGAATCATCTTCGAAGGTAAAGATTTGGTTAAGGTAATAAATTAAGAAATTGTACTGGAATATTAAGAATTTCGTATGATATCTAACTGTATCAGAGATAGGTTTTGAAATTCAAGATAGCCAAGCTAAGGATAACTATTTCTGGACCGTTAAGGAGACCGACCTATAATGAGTTTAAGACAGCCTCTGCCTGGTAGCGGTCTAGATTGGGGGAAAAGTCGTTGGGCACACAGATAGAGAGCATGACACCTTCTGAGACCCGGAATCAGTGAGACCCGCTTTTTAAAGGTGTTTATATGAATTTTATATCTCTTTATTGACTGAAATTTATTTATTCATATATTCAACCATAAATATGAGAACAAAGGTCTGCTCTAAACACTCAACACGACTAATGATGTGCTTAAGGGCCATCCACAAATGACGTCACGCAACTAGGGGCAAGGGGTCACACATCTGTGACGATTTGTGACGAAGGGGAAGGAGGTGTTTAAGAAATGTAACGTCACATCATCACATCAAACAGTTTGTGTTGTTTCGAGTTACTGTTATTAAACATTTTTAATAATTGTAATGATTCTACCAGAGCTTTTCAGTTTGTGGAATGCATAATGATTGTAATTATTATACTCCATTTTTCTTCGTTCTACTATATAGTTTCAAGTATTTTTATAGCTATTATTATTTTATTTGATAATTATAAGAAAATTTGCATATAACATTCTGGACATCTGTTTTTTTCGGGAGGTATGCAGAGCTTTGTGATCTCATATTTGAGGGGGGTATGACTTTTGTGACGACGTGTGACGAGGGGAGGGGTCAAAAATCGTCTTAAATTGCGTGACGTCATTTATGGACGGCTCCTTACTTAAAGATAGAACGCTCAAAACTTGATTTCTAAAGTCAAAGTTTCCAAAATTATTGAAAACAAACAAAAACAATTTATTGTGACGTTAAATTTTATTAAATATAATAATAGAATTTATTACATCAAACGGGTAACCGACGTGACATTTTTGCCATAATGTTAAAGAAAGACGAGTTTATTTTCGATTCAGGTTGTAAACACGAACTTCTTGTCCTAACAAATGCCCTCCTCTTCCGACGATCAGTTGTTTCTTTTCTTCGTCGTAACACAACCTCTTTGGCAACGTTGTCTTCATTTCTTCTTCTTCCTTTGTTGGACAAAGAATTCGATTCCATCTAAGATCAGAATCCAAGAGAATTACTCTGCAACTCCCTTGGTCGGCTACAAGCACTTGATCGTCGGAATCGAGTGACAGATACCGAGGATCTTTCAGTTTTTGTGTTTCATTGGAAGGATTAAAGCGACGGATGACCATCTGCCCATTTCTTGTCAGTTCACACAAGCCCCACGTTTCCCTCACCATTCCATTTGACCCACTCTGTCCTTCCTTCTCTTCCATCCACCTGTGAAGGACGATATAATTCCCGGTGGATGTCTCTACTGCATGGCGAGGTGCCTTAATGGCTCTTGGCAACTGAACGGAATGAATAATTGTGGCGTCTGATGCATAGATCTCTAAAGCGGACAAGGAGGAATTGGCCATCATCAACTGACCATCACTGGACACTGACACAGTCTCTGGCTCATAATCAACGGTCAGCCATTTGATAATTTTGAATTGATCATCTGTTTCTCTTGTCATCTTCCAGACGCATTTGTTCTCAGTGATGTAGAGACAATTATCCTTCTCGCTAGATCCAATGTCCCTTGCCTGTTCAGTCTCTTTTATTTTGAATTTCTTCTGATGAAGAAGAAATGGATTCCGATCCTCAAAGACATGAATTACATTTGGAGAAGAAAAAGACAATGATCGACAGAGGACGTAGATTTTGTTTCGCAGTTTATTTACACCCATCACTTCCTCATCCTCTGCTACGTCGAGTCCCTCAGTAAAGCTGACGATAATCGGACACACGACTAAATTAGAAACAGAATCCATTCGTAACGTATTATTAACTGAATGATAATAATTAGCAGTTATTTTTATTTTTTAAACCGAGGCAGACATGATCCCTCAGGTGATAAAAAATCTCTCCGAAGACATTTATGAGCACCTGGAACGGCTACGTCTCCTCCGGCTCTGTCAAATAGAGAAGGTAATGCGAAAAGCGACTACGTTGAAGCGTTGAATTATTAAGAAAGACGCTGAAACAGATAGCTTAAATGTTATACACTATTACTACACTTTGCAGTTCAGTGGAACTGATCACACTGCCTGCTTATCTCAACGTATCTTTCATTGTCTGTTTTTCGAACTATCAATGTCTTTATGTGCTTCCTTATGTAAAAGCCTAACTGTTTGTAATTTAAATTGTTTGCATCGCTTCCTGTCCTTTTGCTAACTTTATGCTTATTTTGTTATTAATCTCATTGCTTATCTCAGTGTTTATCTTATTGCTTATGACACTGTTTATCAACGTATCGAAGTGTTGAGTTTTGCAAAGTGGACCAAAGAATGAAACTGTAAGCCTAGACGAGACTGAAGTGAAGAAAGACTTGGAATTTTAGATCGATGAAGACCTGAAGTGGAGTCAGCAATGTATAAAAACAAAAAGTACGGAAACGTCATTTCTTGGTTTGCAGTTTCAAGCTACTCTACAATACATATACTAGACCACATGTAGAAACTGTATTCAGGGATGTAACCTTTACTAAAAAATACATCGAATGTATACAAATAGGACAAAAGAAAGGAAATAAACTTGTCAGAAACGAGCTAGAATGCCATATAAGGAAAGGTGTCAAAAGCTGGATTTTTGCCCTTAAAAAACAAGAATGTAAGATGACCATATTGAGACCCTCAAAACTTTACACGGACTCTAGAAAATGGATGAGCACACTTATTTCCAGGAAGCAGCAAGCACTCAGAAAACACAATCTGAAACTTGACCACAAGACACTGCAACTGAACATAAACAGTCTTGTTCGGTCAGAGGAATGTGGACCAATGAACCGGCTGCCAGAAGAAATAATATCTGCCACAAGCTTGAAAAGTTTCAAAGACAGAGAGTTGGATGAAGAGACATGGACATGGAAAGCTCGAAACTTACCTAGCTTATTAACTGTAACTAACTGTAACATATTTTATAATTTCGTTTTACGTGTTCAAAAGAACTTACCAACTGTTTTCTTCAATTGATCGCTGTCTATGTTGATCACTTTTGATTGGACGATTCTATGAGTAGA